>CAUYPO010073146.1:0-45198 GCA_963574435.1 Cheirogaleus major | reverse complement strand
GCACTCTAGCCCAGGCAATAGAGTGAGACCCTGTCTCAAAAACAAAAAAGTGTAAATTCAGTGGTTTTTACTATATTCACAGAGTTGTGCAACCATCACCACTATCTAACATTAGAACATTGTCATCCCCAGAAAGAAACCTGGTGCCCATTAGCAGTCATTCTCCATCTTTCCCTTCCTCCAGCTCTACGCAAACACTGAGCTACTTTCTCTATCAATTTGGCTATTCTGGACATTTCACATAAAAAGAATCATAGATGGCCGGGCGCGGTGGCTCACGCCTGTAATCCTAGCACCCTGGGAGGCCGAGGCGGGTGGATTGCTCAAGGTCAGGAGTTCGAAACCAGTCTGAGCAAGAATGAGACCCCGTCTCTACCAAAAACAGAAATAAATTAATTGGCCAACTAAAAATATATAGAAAAAAAATTAGCCAGGCATGGTGACACATGCCTGTAGTCCCAGCTACCCGAGAGGCTGAGGCAGTAGGATGGCTTGAGCCCAGGAGTTGGTGGTTGCTGTGAGCTAGGCTGACACCACGGCACTCTAGCCTGGGCAACAGAGTGAGACTCTGTCTCAAAAAAAAAAAAAAAAAAAAAAGAATCATAGAATATGTGGTCTTTCATGTCTCTGGCTCCTTTCACTTAGTTGAATATTTTTAAGAGTCATCCATATTGTAGCAGTTATCAGTATTTTGTTTGTTTTGTCCTTTCGTCCTTTCTTGCCCACAGCGAGCCACTCTGTGGCCCAGGCTAGAGTGCCGTGGTGGCAGCCTAGCTCACAGCAACCTCAAACTCCTGGGCTCAAGGGATCCTCCTGCCTCAGCCTCCCGAGTAGCTGGGACTACAGGCATGTGCCACCATGCCCGGCTAATTTTTCTATATATTTTTAGTTGTCCAGCTAATTTCTTTCTATTTTTAGTAGAGACGGGGTCTTGCTCTTGCTCAGGCTGGTTTCGAACTCCTGACCTTGAGGGATCCGCCCGCCTCAGCCTCCCAGGGTGCTAGAATTATAGGCGTGAGCCACCGCGCCATCCCTCCTTTGCCCATTTTTAAATAGGGTTACTTGTCTTTTATCATCTGTACTATCTTTGAAACTTCCTGTGAATCTATAATTATTTACTAATTAAAAGTTAAAAAAAAAGAAAAAAAGAAAATTGCTTCCTCGTCTTTCTCTTTCTTTTCCTGACTTCCATAAGCTGGAACAGCAAGGTCTACAGAGCACAGGATGGAAAGAACCTGGAATCCACATTGACTGCTTGGAGCTGAGTCACCGGCCAACTGGGCTGCTCATTTGGGACTATCCAGGAAAGAGAATAAGCTTCTATCTCCTTTAAGCCAAGTATCGTTAAGTCTTTTTTGTTAACAGCACCTTAGCCTGGATAGTTACTGTTTGGATTTCATCATAAAATTTTTAAGTTTCCTATTAATGCAGGAATAAAGATGTGTATTTCCAGTCTATTTCCCTTTTCAACCATTTGAAATCTCTTAGTAATTTCCTTTTTCATTAAATTTACCTTTTGTAACATTATTGTTACATTATTGCATTTTACTCTGGCAGGAGAAAATATACATTGATTGCTCTGTATTTTTTTTTACTTCAAGTTGCACCTTGAATGTTTACCTCTAATTTGAAAGCAAATATGCAGATACTAGCAGTACATCCAAATGAAATATCTTGCTTGTTTAAATGTGAGTTTGTGCTGTTTAGACTGGTTCACTGTGTGAACATGACCACCAGTCCCACGTGGAGAAGTGATGACAGGAAAGACATTGAATCGGTATTTGTCCCTCTGCCTTCTAATGGCCAATGCCCGTGCCAAATAGCAGATTTTGGCTAATATTAAAGCCAAAGGCAACATTAGTGCTTGCCCAGATTGGTACCAGAATCAGGACAGTTGGATTCTGTACTTCCTGTAATGATGACTGGCCATGTGACTTCTCAAGGTCCTCTCCCCTCTTCGGGCTCCCATTTTCCCATTTGTTAAAAAAGGGGCTTTGAGCTAGGCTGATGCCACCACACTCTAGCCTGGGTAACAGAGTGAGACTCTGTCTCAAAAAAAAAAAAAAAAAAGGGTGGGTGGGGCTTGGACTAGATCAGGGTTTCTTCAATGGGTTCTTGGAAACCTCTAGTGTTTGAGATCTCATGCTTGAGGGAGAGGAATCCATGACAGTATTTTTTGTTTTGTACTTTCACTTTGATTATGCCCAAAGAAAATCAATAGAAACGTATCCTAGAATATCTCGATGACAACTTCATACAGGATGATGCCATGAGATTTTGGTATTTGTGATTACAATATTGGTAGCATGGAGCTGGGGTCTAGAACTGAAATGCTGGCTGGGTACGGTGGCTCATGCCTGTAATCCTAGCACTCTGCGAGGCCAAGGCAGGAGAATTGCTTAAGGTCAGGAGTTCAAGACCAGCCTGAGCAAGAGCAAGACCCCGTCTCTACAAAAAATAGAAAAATTAGCCAGACGTGGTGGTGCATGCCTGTAGTCAGAGCTACTTGGGAGGCTAAGGCTGGAGGATCACTTGAGCCCAGGAGTTTGAGGTTGCAGTGAGCTATGATGATGCCACAGCACTCTAGCTGGGGCAATAAAGCAAGATTCTGTCTCAAAAAAAAAAAAGAACTGAAATGCCCACAGAGGCCAGACAGGCTGTATACAGTGAGAGAACTAGGACCTTCTACAAGGGGGCAGTGGCCACACGGCCTCTGTGACTGTAGCCTGGCAGGATGGAGGCCAGAGTTGCCGTATCATGTGATAGTTCATGTGGAGCCAAAAATCTGGCTTTTTAAATCAAAATATCCCTATTTTTAAATGTTGGCAACTGATTTACCTTTTTATAAAGCACAGTGGGGGTGCAACCAAATATGTCTCAGAGTGACCTAATATGACACTGAGTGTTCACCGTGTTGGTACATTGGGCTACCATGTGGATTGCCCCTTCTGATTGCCCCTCTGGTGCCACCGTCCACTCCTCTGGGCCACAGGAAGCTGGCAGTGTGCACTGTATGAATGGGCTCCCCAACCCTCAGAGGTCCTCAGTCTTCTGGTTGGGTTGGGCCAGCAGGAGATGGAGGGGGCAAAGAATTTATTCCTTCCTGCTCCCTCCCTGCCTGACCGGCTCCCGGCAGTGCCTGGGTCCTCTCTCTACATCCCCAGCTCCTGCCTTCCCTGCCCCAGTCCCTAGGTGTCCCCATCATCCTTGTAGGTTCCCTTGGCCCTGCCCACCCCTCTGTACCTAGTCCTTTCACTAATCACTCCATAGTCTTACCCCTTTCCAGGGGGCATCTGCTTCCTGCCAGGACTCTCACTGACACAGATACCTCCAGGCCAAATGACAAGTGTCCTACCTCTGCCATTGCTCTCATACCGAGTTCTTTCACCATTTATATATTCTTCTCCACGGTGGGAATCACCAATTACAAGTGGAACACATTTCCTTAGAATAAGACTTTAATTTATTCATACACTGAATACGTTGAGACTTTCACAGAGCAGAGAAATAACTACTCCTTTATCCATTGGCTTATCGATGGCTAAGGGGGAAAAGATAGAGACTTAACATGTAAATGATATGTTTAGACATCTGGGAAAAGTTAGGAAGCCAAAGAAGACCAAATATTGAGAGAAATGTGGGTATAGCATAGCCCTCATGCCTGCTGACATGAGTACAGGCAGGGATGGCCACTCTAAAAGCTATCTGACATTCCTAAGCCAAATTAAATCAGGACATACTCGCATGACCCAGCAATTCGGACCCTGGGTCAAGTCCCAAAGACTTTTCTCATACTGGTTCATAAAGAGCCATCGCAAGGGTGTTCCATGCAGTACTATCTGTTCAGGGGGGAGATTCAGGGGTGTCCCTTGCTGGGAAGGAGTCACATATTGTGAGTGCAAACCATGGGCCATTAGAAGCAACAGATTAGATGCCTTCAGAACCACATGGATGAGTCTTCAGGCATAATGCTGAGTACGAAAATAATGCAAAGAATGCAATCTAGAACATGATAAAACTTGCATGGGTTAGCAATACCTGCATGCACAAACCCATGGATATATGGATCCTAGATTTATAACAAAGGGACATTGCAGTTCACTAGAGAAAAAATAGTCTTTTCAATAAATGGAGCTGAGTCAACTGGATATCCAAGTGCAGAAAAAATGAACCTGACCCACACTGTACGCAACAATACATAATAATAAATTTCATTTGGCTCAGAAATCTAAATGTGAAAGCAATACAATAAGGCTTTTAGAAGAAAACATCAAAGAATATCTCCGTGACCTTGGAGTAGGCAAAGAGTTCTTAAGTAAGACACAAATAATGTTAGTCATATAGGAAATCATTATTAAAATAGACTACATTAAAATCAAGAAATTCTGTCCCTTAATAGGCCCCATTAAGAGGACAAAAAGACAAGCCACAGAGTGGGAGAAAACTCAACACATATATCCATCAGAGTACTTGTGCTCCTGCAAAACTTTTAGAAAAAGGCAGACAAATTAATTTTAAAAAATGGGCAAAAGACTCAAATGGTCATTTCACAAGAGGATATTTGAATGGCCAACAACCATAATAGAATCCACACCTGCCGGAGTGGTTAAAATTAAAAAGACTGACCATACCAAGGGTTGGGTGTACAACAAATGAATTGCTCATACACTGCTGGTGGGAAGTAAAATGGTACAAGCTAGCAGCTTCTACTAAAGTAGAGACACACATCCTCTATGACCCAACAACTTCACTCCTGGTGGGTACAAGCCATCAGAAATGAGTGTGTATGCCCACCAAAAACATGCTGGAAAGTTGAGAGCGCCACCATTTGTCTAATAATAGCCCCAAACTAGAAGCAGCCCAAATGCTCATCAACAGGTGAATGGATAAACACATGGTGATATTGTGGAATACTCCACGGCAACGAGAAGGAACAACCAACAAGTACGGGAAGACATGGTTGAATCTCACAGGCATAATGAGTGGATGAAGCCAGACACAAAAGAGTACCCAATGAATTATTTCATTTGCATAAAGTTCAAATACTAGCAAGATGAATCTGTGCTGTTGCAAGTTCATTTCCCATACAGGCCACCAAAAATATAAATAAATAGCTAAGAAGTTAGGAGAGTGTTTACCCTTGGACCGTAGTGATAGGGAGGTGGCCTGAGAGGACTTTTCTGGGACTGTCACGTTTTGTTTCTTGGTATGGGCACTGGTTACAAGAGAGTGCTCATTTGTGGAAGTAATGGCCACTCATGATTTACCTGCCATTCCCTGTGCATGCACTACTTTATCATAATAATAAAGAGTTAAATCTGTACATATACATGCATACTAATTAGCAATGCATATTTTGCAAAATCATCCAGGTGCATGGGAAAGGATTCGCATTAAAACTATCCAAATGGTTGCCTCAGAAGAATGAATGGGTGTGAGATACGGCAATAAAAGAGAACAAACAAATCAATAAAGAGGAGAGAGGGCTCACACAGATGAACAACAACAGCAAGCCACAAAGTGTGGAGGATGACTAATGGAACTCGCTGAACATGGAGTCTAAACAATTTTTTTAAACATCTTCATGCAAAAAGCATGCCACGGAGGACAATGATCAAAAGTTTTGCCTTGGTTTGAATAGAGAAAAGCTATCAGAGAAGTGAGCAAAGAGGCAAAAGAAATGTACCATCATGGTCTACATCATATTTGCACTTTGAGCAGCAGATAGTTTCAGCAGGACAGCAGGAAGTGACTGTCAACCTGAATGTTACGGTTTTGTGGTTTGGGCCTGAAGTTCCTCTATAAATGTGTTTTAGTTATAGAGCTATACAAGAACTGCAGGCATAAGAGGTTTTTTTTGTTTTCATTTTTGTGTTTTTTTTTATTTTTTGAGACAGGGTCTTACTTTATGTCCCCCAGGCTAGAGTGCAGTGGCATCATCATAGCTCATTGTAACTTCAAACTCTTGGGCTCAAGCAATCCTCCTGCCTCAGCCTCCCCAGTAGCTAGGATGACAGGCGTGCACCATCACACCTGGCTAATTTTTCTATTTTTTGTAGAGACAGGGTCAGCATGGGAGATTTAAACAGAGTTATGCATTTGTGTGAATTTATGAAAACTATAATTGCAATAATTTAGGGGTACACAGAAATGTATAAGAAAATTTTTTTATCTTAAAGGGAATCCTGGCCTACATGGTCTCTGAAGCATGGTTCTAAGATTTGATTCTCATCTTACCATAGCCTATCTCTGCTTAAAATCTTTCCATGGCTCCCTGGTGCCCTCCAAGGCCCTTTAAGATCTGACTCCCACTGGCTCCTTTCCCAGCATCATTACTCCTCACCTGTAACTGTCTTACTCACGTCACTCTTAATTTCTGGAGCTCTCGTATATACTGTTTCCTCTGCCAAGAATATTCTTCCACTCTTCACCTCAGTGTTCATTCCTATCCATCCTTTAGGTCTTAACTGAGGCATCTCCTCCTCCAGGAAGCCCTCGTTGATTTTCCAGGCTGGATTAAGTACCTCCTCTGGGCTGCTACAGCCCCTGGCCCTCCCCATCATAGCCCTCTGCCTGTACCTGCCTAGACCAACCCCAACCCCTCTGCTCGTGCCCCCCAGCCAGCCCTGACCCCTCTGAGCCATCACTGTCTGGCTGCATCTGTCCCTCCCACTGGACTGGAGCCCTGCAGGGACAGGACCAGGGCTGGCTCAGCCACCACTATGCCCCTCATATCATCTAGCACAGCCTAGGCACACAGCAGGCACTAAATAAATATTTTATGGATAAAATATCGAATTCTAAGTTGATATGTTCATGTGTTTTTAACATCCTAGGAGTCTAAAAGTATGATTGTAAATTTCCACGAGTATGTCTTTATCACTCTAGATTTCCAGATTAGAGGAAGTTGGCAATCCATAGGTTAAATTTGGTTCACATTTTGTGGCACATACAGATTTTTTTTTTTAATTGAGAAATTCCAGACAAATGTCAGAGCTAGTAACTTTGGGGCCCTTATTTCCCCATGGCCAGAGCTAGTGATCAGGGCATTCTTGTCTAGTACACTCCTTATTTATGTCACTTGCTTCCCTGGAGGCCTTTGAGTTTGACACCCCTGCTTGACATCTTATAAAGTTCCAAGAATCTTAGTATCAAAGATCCCATGATCATAAAATGCTGAGTTACTAAAGTTCTGAGATTCCGAGGGAACTGACTCTGATATTAAGGTTTTAAGATTTCATGATTATATACTTACCTGGCATGGGACATACCGTGATCACGAAGATTTCATGATTATAACAATCTAGATTTTATGATTATGGTACTCCATATTTCTAAGACGTCAAATTCCCAAGAGTCAAAAGTGCCAGGGGTTTCATGCTTTAAAGGCTTATGATTATGAAGTTACACATCTCGGAGGATTCTCAAGGTCTTTGCACATAGAGTTTTAATGTTGATTAAACACTTCTGAGACTCCAAAGCCCTATGAATATAAAGTCCTAAGGTTCAAGGGTCTATAATTCTGAAGGTCTGAGGTTCTAAGACTTTATAACTATAGCGTTCTCTGGTCTTTGCTGATAAATCAAAGACATCAAAGTAGAGTGACCAACCGTCCCGGTTGGCCCAAGGCTGAGGGTTTCAGTGGTAAAACCAGGAAGATCTGATCACTCTACCTCAAAGTTCTCAGGGTCTACGTTTCTAATTTGAAACTCTAACGGTTTAGGATTATAACATCCCAAGGGTCTATGTGTATTAGAGTTTAGGTTCTAAGGGCCTAAGATCCTAGGGCCAATGGTTAAAATTTCTTAGGTCTGTGAGTATAAAGTTCTACATTTCCAGGGGTCTCTGTTTCTGAAGGTCTAAGAATCTCTGAGTATGACGTTCCAAGGTCCTAAGACCCAATGGTTTTGCATTTTGGGATTCTTTTTTTTTTTTTTTTTTTGAGACAGAGTCTCACTCTGTTGCCCAGGCTTGAGTGAGTGCCATGGCGTCAGCCTGGCTCACAGCAACCTCAAACTCCTGGGCTCAGGCGATCCTCCTGCCTCAGCCTCCCAAGTAGCTGGGACTACAGGCATGCACCACCATGCCCGGCTAATTTTTTCTATAGTTTAGTTGGCCAATTAATTTCTTTCTATTTTTAGTAGAGATGGGGTCTCGCTCTTGCTCAGGCTGGTTTCGAACTCCTGAGCTCAAACGATCCGCCCACCTCGGCCTCCCAGAGTGCTAGGATTACAGGCGTGAGCCACCGTGCCGGGCCTGATAAATATAATTTAAAACTTACTATAAATTTTAAGGAATTGATCTTGGCATTGCTAGTTCTAAAAGCAGTGCTACTTTTATTTGCTTCTGTGCACTCAGTGCTTCCAGTGGGAAGAAGAGTAATTGGTATGTTCTCTGGATCCAGCATTCATTGGCAATATCCCAATGAATTTGGGGGCAGAAACATTGAATCTGAGAGCAGTAAATAGTCTTCACTTAGGCTCTCTGGTTGTGTCGGTCTGTCCATGCTCAAGCATAAAAAATGGATCTTTTATTTTTACTATCTGCGAGGTAAGAATGTCAGGCAGGACTTTCCTTCTACAGGCTTATGCAGTTCTTGTTTCCTGATGCTCTTTTCCATTTGCAGTTGGGACTAATGGAAAGTTAAGGCTATCCCCTACTTGTCTTCAATTCAAGAATGAAAGATTTATATGGTTCGTATTGGGCTGAAGTCCTTGTCTCACTCTCAAATTCATTTACCAGGGAACCCTGTGCTTTGAGTAATAAAGGGAATTCTTGCCTCATATGTTTATCCTCTCTGTCAAGAATAAGTGTGGAATGAGCATAGCATAAAACTCTTCCTATCTAATAGACATCCTGAACAATCTACTTCAGCCTCTAATCCCTGCAAATTCAGGAAAGAAATAATGTATCAAACACCAAATACGTAGGGCTATTTAAGTGTCCATGTTTCTGTCTTTCACCACGCAAATATAGAATCACATATTAATTAATATTAAGCTACATAAACCGCAATATAGTTCTTTGTTACTAATACTACAATATTAAAGAGTTTAGAAAAATATTATAAAGTCTGTACTAAAAATTAACTTTATTCTTTAAAAATTTGTATCTATAGAATTTAGAGGTTTTGGCAAAAATCTAATAAAACTCTGTGTCAACAGCTTTAAGTGACATTTTGAATGTAGCTATTTCAAGAATAAAATATGAAGTAGCTCTTCCCAGGAAAAAAGTCACTGCTAATGACACTAATAAATTGCGTACTGTTAGATATGCTCAAGTAGGCAATTACTATTACTTTTCCTATTTCCTATGAAGGCTCCTGAAATGTTTTTAGCTACTTAGTTTGCCAGTCTACCTCCTCCTTAGAGACCTGATTTGCAATCAACAGTTATGTAAATTTTTTATCAGATTAGACTTTCAAAACTAAATTTTCAATAACATATGCAACCATTACCTCAGTAAAACCGACAAAACGTCAGAGACAGGGATAAGGTAGAGTAATTAGAAAAATGGTGGAGATCTGTAAGCAATTCAAATAGAAAAAGCATTTATTTCTCTGAAGATTATAATTTTCTGGAGGATAAGCAGAAAAAAATTTTTACAGACCGTTTTATTACTCCAGTTAGGGAGTAGAGAATGCTGTATGATATTTATGTATTATGTAATTTAAAAGTTCCTAATAACATACAATTTGAGTTTTATTATATAATGATATTTTGCCTATACTTCATGTTAAAATGAAATTTTATACCATTTCCAGGTCACTTGCTATGGGTATGATAATTACAGAAAGTCTCTGAATTTTTTTACTGAGTAAATCAGCCTTTATAGATTTCAAAATGCTAATTTCATTTCATCATGAATTACACCGTAGTAAGGTGACAACATAATGCCAATAATATGATTTTCACATTGTGGTAAATGTTTAACATGCTACATTCACTAACTCTGAAGCAAGATCAGCAGAACCTGAGAATTATACATTCTGATGTGAAATCTTTATCAATTTTAAAGTTTTTAAAATAAAAGTTACTTGTAAATTGTGTGTGTCTAATTATAAAACATGCAGGTAAAATTGTCAGTACATGTATTAAGTTTAAGTAAAACTTGTAACCATATTGAGGATTCTTTGCATATTTGAGAAGATATTACCTTGATCAAACTTATTCAGACCACAATTCGTATTTTGTACAAAATACAAAAGTCCTCCTTTTAAGGTTTCATAATTAAAGGAAAACTGTATAGGGAGAAACAAAAATATGTTTAATCTTTGATTATTACTGCTCCTATCTCCAATAAACATTATATAGGTCTTAAGAAAAATGATTTCTTAATTTTTCTCTTTGGAATATTTGAAGCATTTTAGATTTATCCTTTTAATGTTATTTGTCCTTTCATAGTCCCACCCTACCTGCCTAGTGACAGCATGTTGTCAACATTTTCTAAAACACTATACTGTAATTTGTGCTGCTTTATTTAATTACTGTCTCAAACTTTTAAATGGCAAAAATTACAAAATGCTCTAAATTACTTTCAATTGGAAAAAATTTAAATAAAATTTTTATTTTATTTTATAACCAAAGTTATACTGAATAAATTGATATCTTGTAAATTCAAATGGGTAATTTTAACAAGAGTGAGTTGTTTAACACAAAGGAATTAGTAAACAATGATGAGATTTCTATCATCTGCAGAAGATTTTTTGGAAAAGGAAAAAGATACTTTGAATGGCAAAAATTCTTCTCAAGTCATATCTTATAATTGGATATAAAACATTAGTAATATCAAGTTTTTTAATTAGATACTTAGTATAGTCTTTATTCTTTTAGAAGCATTAACATGTACTATTTCAATTAACCTTCACAACAATCTTATGAAATAGGTTTCATTATTAGTCCCAATTTACTAATGAGAGAATAAAAGAATGGAAAGCTGCATCAGGCCAGTCATACCAAAAGAATATCGGACATAAATAGCTTATAGTTTCTGAGAGTTCCAGGACCAAATAGCTGTAACTCTCCTCATTTCCCAGTGATCTTCACCACATTGTTGCATTATGATCCTTCACTCAAGAAAATATGAATTTCTCCTAAAAGGTTTTTATTTTAAAAAATATTCCATATGTCCAGATCATATTTCTACCACGATTTGAGTAGATTATTTATACTTTTGCTCCATATTAACAAATTCCAGGTTTAATGTCTTCCAAAATGTTGAAGGGATGTACCACAGAGCAGATTGATAGAATACAAATTAGACAATACAGAGCAAAGAGTACAGACAAGCAGTGCTCTTGAAATTCTAGCCTTTTGCACCCTTAACTACTCTCCCAAATGAGGTATTCTGAGATTAGAAATTCCTTCATGAGCTTACTGTCACAGACTTTTCAGTCTGGACTTGTTCTCAAAATAGCAATTCAATTGATCTGTTGCTATGACCCCAATCACTATGATCATTTCATTCAATTCTTCTCAAGGTACTTCCGAGTCATTGGTGAGTTTGAAAATTTAACCAACTTAATTTCCATAAACACTTCTTAAGGAAGAAAGAGGATACAATGCATTTTCATGGAGTGATAGTCATTTCTTTTTTTATTATTACATGCATGCATAAAACCCATAATTTTCTGAAGAGTCATTGACAATAAAAATAACTTATTTATCATGAACTCTTTTTTGCACTAAAATTATTCAAGTATGCAGCTAAAAATGTAAGAGTTTTATCATTGATAAATATAGATATACAGACTATCAAAAATTATCACAACAAATATACATCACCAGAGTATCCCTAATGTCAATGTTAATAAAAATTGGTAGGACAGAATAAAACAGAAAATGAAAAAGTAAAGAAAAATGTATCTGGTAGAACATAGTACCAATTCTCATTAAGTAGCAACCTCTATGCTAAGACTTATATACTTTATCCACCTTGATCATACATTTACTAATTAATTAAAAATTATTCGTAGTGTTCATATAGGATATTTTTGTACTTCATCTCTACCAACTAGGCCCTCAGTTTAGGTGCATAAAACAACAATATGGGTATTGCCAATATCTGTAAAATAAATAAAAGGGCTGAGATCTTTATTATTGATCATATTTATCAATTTGACATTTTTGTTTTCCATTTTATAGTTTGAATATGTTAACAACATATTCAACAACCTAGACAAGCTAAAAAATACTACAATCTTGATTAGTTTAGGGAAAACAGAGTTTCTAATAGAAGTCCTTATTTTGTAGTAGATTTGCTAGTCATGGCACTTATCTATATACTTATCTATATACATCTTTGGGCATTGATCTCATGAAAATGGTAGCTCTACCCTCATTTATCCAGATAATAATCAAAGACTAATTAATATTAATAAAATATTTGATGCATAAATATTGTGTGCATTGAACTCTACAAGCTCATGAAAATGGTAGCTCTACCTTCATTTATCCAGATAATAATCAAAGACTAATTAGTATTAATAAAATATTTGATGCATAAATATTGTGTGCATTGAACTCTACAAGCTGATGAGATTATGAGACATGAGCTCTATAAACATAGACACATCGAGAACACCAGACACTAACAAATATAAAATAATGATTGTCAGGATATAATCATGTGACAGTGAGGTAGAAGTTGAGAATGAAATCAAGAATGTTAAACTTCAAAGTGTGTGAGAAAATTTTTCACAATAAAGAAATTTCCCACTACAAAGGCAAAAAGCACCTTCATTTAGAACAAATAGTATCAGAGGATTAAGTGTTTAGTGATAAATTAATACAGATAGGTCAGTGAGAGCAGGAAATCAATTTTTGTTGTTTTGTGATTTCATAATAGTTTCCTCCTATTTAATCGGAAATAATATTCAGTACCATTTGGAAGAGTGAGAACATGAGAAGGCTATTGAATACAGAAGGCCATGTGGCAAAATAAGAAAAAAGAACATAGACTCTCATAGTCTACTGCCTCCTTTAGATGTACCATAAAACAAACTGCATCAGTTCCAAAAGTTCTTCCAAGCAAGACTCATTCCAAAGCATATAGTAGTTCTTACGAAAAAGAGATTCAATGACCAAGTAAGTTTCTGATGTTCTGTTTTTCACAAAAATAAGCAGTTTATATATACATCTCAACAGCTTTACTATGGTAGTGACTTTGTAGTTCTCAAAAATAGAAATAATTATATATCATTTCTCAATATCATGAAAATAATTTTCTGCAAATGGTATTTTTTGGAAATGAAACTATAGAACCCATCTAACAAGAGGTTAATAACTGGAATACATAAGTTGTTTAAACAATTCAATTAGAAAAGAAATCAAACAATTCACTTAAAATGGGCAAAATATCTGAATAGACATTTCTCAAAAGAACACATATGAATGGGCAACAGGTATATGAAAAAATGTTCAATATCAGTAATCATCAGGGAAATGCAAATTAAAACTACAATGAGACATCATCTCACTTCAGCAAAATGGCTTTTAGCCAAAAGACAGGCAATTATAAATGCTGGTGAGGATGTGGAAAAGGGGAACCCTTGTATATTGTTGATGGGAATGTAAACTTCCATACCGTTCTCTATAGTACAGCCAGTATGGATAACAGTATAGAGGTTCTTCAAAAAACTAAATCAAGAACTACTATAAGATTCAGGGATCTCACTGCTAGATATATACTCTAAGGCAATCAGTATATCAAAGAAATACCTGTACTTACATGTTTATTGCAGCACTATTCACAATAGCTAAGATTTGAAATCAACCTAAGTGTCCATTAACAAATGAATGGATACAGAAATATGGTACATATGCACAATGGAATATTATTCAGCCACGAAAAAGAACCCAAATGCTGGCATTTGCAATGATATGGATGGAACTGGGGAACATTATATCAAGTAAAGTAAGCCAAAACACAGAAACACAAATTTTGCATATTCTCACTTATATGTGTAAGCTGAAAATTAAAACAATTGATCTCATAGAGATAGAGAATAGAATGATGGTTACCAGAGGTTGGAAAGAGTAGCAGAAGGAGGAGGATAAAGTGGTAATGGCTAATGAGTACAAAGATATACATACATAGAATGAACAGGATCTAGTATTTGACAGCACAACAGGATGACTATAATCAACAATAAGGCACTGTATGTTTTAAAATAAATAAAAGAGTGGAATTAAAATGTTCCCAATACAAAGGAATGATAAGACCTTGAGGTGATGGATACTCCAGTTATCCTGATTTGATTATTACACATTGTATGCCTGTGTCAAAACATCACATGTACTTCACAAATATATGCAATTATTATGTTCCCATAATAATAAAAATTTAAAAATAAATGCTTTTATTTGTTTTAGATTAAAAGCATAATAAATATTTTCCTTTCCACTTCCCTAAAAATTCTCTTTTTTCTACCACAGAGTCAGATTGCAGGCAGAGCCTCTAGATAAGACCACCTTATTGTATATTATAGTCCATCTTTTTATTAAATCATTAAATAGATCTATTGTCTCAATTAAAGGAAATGTAGTTATATTTCTTCTATCTGGAAAAAAAACATGGTGCTATGGAGGATGATTCTACCAAAATTTAGAAAGTCATATCTTCAACCCATTGGTAAGAAAATCAGGCTGGATATGATTTCTCCTTTAATTTTTGCTCTATAAGCATTGCTGGCAAAAAAGAGTGTTTAATTATCCAGATGCAATTAAACACTTAAGGGATTAATTAATTAGTTAGCATTTGTAGCACTCTTAAAGATGAAAATCACTGTTTAAGAATTATCATTATTAATATGAACAGATGCAAGGCATGAAAGCATCATTTATGCACACATATGGCACCCCCATCAACTCCTAACTTACACTTGATTGCAAGGATGGATAAATATGCTCTTGGCTTTATTCACGGTTGTAAAATCTGTTAGGGCCCTATTCAGAGACATAATTGCTCTTTGAGCCAACATGAGCACTCATTTCCAAATATGAATCCAGTGGGTCTTCAGAAAAAAACTATGCCAAAAATCATTTTCAGGAATGTCTATTTCCATTTACAGGAAAAAGCAGGTGTTTTGTATAAGCATATTTAAATTACTTAATTATGCCATCACTTTTAAAATATATATATTTAGTTTCTTCTAAAGCTGATGCAAATAAAACTATAAAATTAACTATTAGACAATAAACATTATTTATTTAAAAGAAGTAGTAAGAGAACTTGAGTCATTCTTTAGTACATATAAGAGTACACCAGGCCCATACTGTAAATTTATCACTTAATTTAAACCTTGTAAAGTTAAATTTGCTTATTTACTATCATTTTTATGCTATCATTATCCCTTTTATTATTTTAAGATAAAAGGTGTTCATTTAATGGAAGGACAAATCTACATGAAAGCATATTTTTGTATCTTATCTTCATTATTATACATTTATTTAATAAAATAAGGCTATTTTTGTACTACATTGATGTAAAGCCAAAACACATTGATGGCTATAAAAATCTATATAAGCTTTTAACTAATGCTTTCATATTAACCTGAGATAATATATTAAAACTTACAACTTGATAAGTCATGTTCCCACACAATATCAGGGCAAGTAATGAAGAAATAATATGAAGTTTACAGAGCCATTTATATCAACTTCTTAAATGGCCAAAACCTGTTATCTTACCTCTGCAAGCTATCAATTCAAAAATACATATATTAATACAAAGATGTGGTTTTGTTTAGATCATTTCTGATGCTTCGTAAGGCTTTATACTGGCATTTGTATTAAAACAATGTGTAGGTTGCCATAGTTATAAGGAAATGACTCTTCAGCTTACAGCCCGTGTTTTCATAAACTTAAAAGATGAGAATAAACACTCATCAGAATAAAGCTTTGAGTACTTATTTTCAGTATAACACTTAATTGTGTTTCTAAATATGAATAAATGTTAAATTAACATGAAAGCTAAAGCATAAGCATGCAAAGAATAATGCAAAGGAGGCTACACAATTTGATAATGTAAATGGAAACAATTTTCTAAATGTGTGCAGTGTCTTAAAACAACAGATATTCTTCTCTTAAAAAGATTACTTCAAGATTTATATATTTTTAACTTTAGTTCTCTTCATGTTTATAGTTAGAGATGATGAAGAAATTATGTTCTAGTTCACCATAATGAAATAAAACATCCTATCTCTCTTTCTTAGGTATTTTTAAAATTATTACAAGCATATGCTTTGTTTGGCTAGAATGGTTTGCATTGTCATCATTCATTCTTTGTCTCAACCTTCAATAGCAATGATGATCCTATCTTTTTCTCAACCACAGCGCATCTACTTTATGTTTTCTTAGGAAATAAGCAGTTATTAAAGGGAAGAATCTTGTGCATTAAACTAAATAATTTCTATGCTGAAAATACCCAGAGTTAAAATCCACTTTCTCATTGTTGTTATAAATCACCCCACTCCTAAGGATCTTTCCAAAATTATACTGTGTTCTCATTCATATGTGGGAACTAAAAGAAGAAAACAAAATGAATCCATGGAGATAGAGACTAGAATGACAGTTACTGGAGGCTGGGAAGGATAGTGGGAGGCTAGGATAAAGACAGGATGGTTAATGGGTACAAAATAAAGGTTAGATACAATGCATACAATCTAGTAGTCAGTAGCACAATCAGGTGACTATTGTTAACAACCATTTATTGTATATTAAAAATAACTAAAAGAGTGGAATTGGATTGGTTTTAACATAAAGAAATGGTAAATGCTTCAGGTTATAAATACCCCAATTACCCTGATTTGATCAAGGCACATTGTATGTCTGACTGAAAGTATCACACGTACTATATAAATGTGTACAACTATTATGTATCGTAATGTTTAAAAATAAAACATGCTTCAAAAATTATTCCCAAGCAATCCCATTGACATTTTAAAAGATTAGATATTACATTCTGGAAAAGAACTCTTCACATAATTGAAGATAGACTTAAAATCAGCATTAGGTTATGTTTATTTAGACCTAGTTTTATATGTTAACATAGAGAATTTAGAAGGGAAATGGTTATCAGCAGTGATAAACACCAGAGAGATGGAAATAGATACCCAAAGTGG
The DNA here is from genome assembly GCA_963574435.1 of Cheirogaleus major. Lineage (NCBI taxonomy): Eukaryota > Metazoa > Chordata > Mammalia > Primates > Cheirogaleidae > Cheirogaleus > Cheirogaleus major. Next base: position 28,076 of record CAUYPO010073146.1, on the reverse strand, counting down.
GATGGAAAGTGAGACCTTTGAAAATGTAGAGGAGAACAGAGATATTTAAATCAAGAATAATGGAGGACAAAAAGACAGTGATCCAACTGTTAAAATATTTAATTAATCAGGGATGGTGACCGCATAGTGGCCAAGGAGACTCATCTGGGGCAATGATATGTTCTTCAAAATTGCTGGTATTTTTAGGGAGGATGCTAAAACATTGATATAAAAATGGCAATGAAAATTTAGTCAAGGGCCTAGTTCACCTCTGCAGTACACATCTGATAAGGGAGGAAAAGCAATAACTTTAGCAGACATCCAAGTTTTAGTTTTCTAAGAACGCTTCAGAAAGTTCTGAGAAGATGAGAGTTTTATGGATTTTACTGATGACAGATTTTGAGTTCAAGTGAATATCAAAGAAGAGTTTTTGTTGGACAGTTTTAGGATGGGGTGGACACTGGATTCTTGTTGGGAGATACACTGAACATTTTGTAGATGAGCCTATGTGCTGGGAAATAATCTGGGAGGTTGGGAATTGCTCTGGATGCCAGGTAAATAAGAATATGGGACATGTTGGGATTTTTTGATAGTTTATTAAGAAGAACTAATCAATCACATTTGAGACGGCTTTGTTAGACTTTCTATATTTGTAAGGCCCAAAATGCTGGCAGATATGGTAGTGTAGAGCACTTTAGGACTTATTCAATCCTGCAATGGGCATGTTCACAGCATGGGAGGACATTTTAGGCAGAGTTTTCCGATTAATTCCAGTGTGATGAAATTTTAAATTGATGTGCTTCATGTGGGTAAACTCTCACTAAATATCATAAAAACTAGATGAAATATTTGAATGAAAATTGTCTTGCTCTTTAGTTCTGAGAATCACATTGTACCATACCTCCAGTAATTAGCTCCCTTCATGCATCTTCCAGTTTTCGGAAATTTGGATAATGAACCTAGATTTAGCCTGTACATTTCTCATATTTTTCTTCTTACTTTTTCTCTCCTTTGTCTTTTTGTACTTATCCCTGGAGCAATCTTCAACTTTACCTAAAGTGAGTATTCTATTTTGTTGTTATATATATTTTTTTACTTCCTAAGTATTTCTTGTTTATGAAACACCTGCTTTTAAAACATGTTGTTTTTATTTCTTAAATTTATTAAAATTTCTGATACTTTTGAGGATATTAACCATATTGATTTAACTTTTCTTCTATTCTCTGTATTGCCTGTTTCTTTTAAGTTTCTTGGCTTTGATTCTGTTCATTGACACAAAATTCTTTCTTTAAATTATGTGATCACAATTTTCTATTTAAAAGTGAGACATTGGCCATTTGAATGTCTTCTCTTGAGAAATGTCTATTCAAGCCCTATTCCAAAATGTATTCATATATTAAAACAACACATTGTATCCCACAAATATATACAATAACAAAAAAGCAAGGCATTAAAAATAGCTTAAAATGCTTAAAATCTCCATTTCAAGTGAGAAATTGGATAGTGATTCTTCTCTTTTATGGAAATAACCTCCAAATAGCATAGCATTGTTTCCTCAATGCTCCTCAAGAAGAGTATCTCATTTTTCTAATTGAGAGAGGATGAAAGGAATATGTCTGTGTGCTTTTGGTCTTGGAGCTCACATACATAACAGAGCTTGGGAATATTTTTTTCAGTATTTTAAGTTTCCCTTATTGCTTTTGCTTTCAGTGTGAGACCTCTCTCTGGGATTTATAAATTCAAAGGGTCTTCATTTAACTTTTTTCTACAAAATAAATTTCCTATTTACTTCTTGGAGGGATGTAATTACCTGGTTTTCCCAGTACAGGGATGGCATATTGAGTTTTAACTTTTTTTTCATATTTTTAAAAATTCTTATATTTTTAGTCCCATACCTCTTAAGAAATTCTTCCTCTCTCCAATTCTGAATCTGTCCATCTACGTAAAACAAATTAGTTTCATTATTCCATGGCAGATTTCAGCTTTCTGTTTGAGAATATATATATATATATATATATATATATATATATATATATGCTCATTCACTTTTCCTCTTCTAAAATTTAGTATATATCTCTCAGGTTATATTACCTCCTCTCCAATTTTCAACATATACAACACAATAAAGGTGATACATCACATCAACAGAATGAACGGCAAAAACCATATGGTCATCTTACTAGATGCAGAAAAATCATTTGATAATATTTAACATCCTTTCATGATAAAAACTCTTAGTAGATTAGGTATAGAAGGAATGTACCTCAATACAATAAAAGTCATAATTGACAAACCTACAGATGACATCTAACTGAACAGGGAAAAGTTGAAAGCCTTTCCTGTAAGAACTGGAACAAGAGAAAGATGCTCCCTTTCTTGCCAACACAAAAAATAATAAATATTTGAGATAGTGAATATGTTAATTATTCTGATATGATCATTACACTTTGTCTACATGCAACAAAATATCACTCTGTTCACAATAACTATGTATAATTATTAGGTGTGAGTTAAAATGATTGTAATAAATTTTTATTATTATATAATAATGAGGAAAGAGAGAATGGAGAAAAATTGGAAGTCAGAAAGGCAGAGCATAACACAGTTTAAGCAAAGAAGTTGTGACCACCCAACACTTTAACAATATTCCCCAACCAAGACCTCACATCCTGGAAACTAAACCTGGAAAAGGTACAGCCTTCAATCTGCAGTCTCTATAGAGCAAGGTGCTCACATGGTAGTAATACTCACTGAGTGCCAGTCAGGTGGGAGGGAGTGGTGAGGATGGGTAAACTCACAACTAATGGATGCTGAGCATGCTATATGGGAGAAGGGCACACTTGTAGCCCTGGGTTGGGTGAGGCAAAAAGGCATTATATGTAACCAAAATGTTTGTATCCACAGAGTATTCTGAAATAAAAAAAAAATAATAAATAAATTTATAAAAAATAATACTTTATCCATGAATGAGTTCCAACTTGAGCACAAACTGATTCAAATATCCCGGTATTAATACTCACTCTCCAAATGACTGAGTTCTAAAACATACTTGTTGTTAGTCTACTTGCCAGAACTCAGAGGGAAATATCACATAAGAAGAATGCGTGATTGCTACAAATGATTGCTGGTAGGTGGTCCATCCTGCCACGACCTATTGAAGCTGTACAATAGCTGCAAACTCTACTTTCACAATAGTGAAATGCGATCACTGATCATTAAACAAAGTTGTACTTGTTAAAAAAAGAAAAAATCACAGGTGAACGTAGGCTGTCCTCTTAAGGGAGAATTCTCCTAGATAATTACATTTAAGACAAATTACAAAACTCATGATTCATAAATAAATCATTTCATTTAGAGGTGCCCCCCATTTGATCATTTGATTACATGCCCTAAGTATGTATCTTGGGGATTTTGTTTGGGAGATTTTAATTACAAAATTTGTTTTTAATTTATTTGGAAAACTTTTACTGGACACCTATTCTGTGAAGACATTGAGCTAAGTCATATGGCTTCTACTGAATGGTTTACAAATACAAATCACATCTTGCAAATAAACCTAAGGGTGTCAGTTACATGCCATCATATCTCTTGGAAACAAATTGGCTAGGAAGTCAGAAAAAAATAATGAGAGAAGCCTGATAATATGCATGGCCCACATCTGAGGGTTAAGCATACTGGAGCTACAATACATAAAGCCCTGCTCCAGATATATATTTAATGCCAAAATACTTGTGCTAAAGAATATTAATAGAGAATCCATTGAAAAAGTTGCATCCAAGCACCATTATCCATGTTAGAGAGTTTATCTTCTACATGATTTATTCTATACTAAATGTTATTAATACAGAAAGTAAGTGGAAAGCAATCCCTTAGAAAAACTTTCTCTGTCATTTGAGAGTCAAGCAATACATTCATAATTGTATTAATACAATATTATGATTAAGAATCAGAATGAATGTGGATAAAACAAAAATAGCAAACACAATGGGTGACTCTAAAACTTCTGCCAGGGATCTTTCTAAAACTTTTATGTGCATTAACTCAAGTAATTATGAAAATAGCATAATGAAATGAGTTCTGTTGTTATAGACATTTGCAAATGAAAAAGCTGAGCAAAGGAATTTCTTATTTGTTCAAGGCTACATGCCATGCAGGAGGGAAGCCAGGCTATCAACATTCAGTTCCACAGTCTGGGTTCTTAAACAAGTATTGCACCAATTGAGCAATAAAAACTTTAGAATTTCACTGGAAAATGGTGTGTAGGATTCGTATTAACTGGCATGCTAAGGGAAGATTTAATGAGGCAATGGTTTCTTAACTGAAAGCATGAGTAGAAATGGATTTAAGATTATAGTATATGAATGAAGAAAGATAAATTCACTGATGCTGTAGAGCGGTGTCTGCAGTGTAGTGCGATAAAAACATCTGGGGTTACTTACAATACAGATTCCCAAGCTCTACCTCTGAAGGTGTGTGTTTGCTTTCAGAAGGCCTAGGGTGTACCAGGGAATTAAGTTTTTAATAAGATCTATGGATGCTTTTGATGCCAAGTCCCTGGAGGACACTATGAAAAATACTGTACTAGTATTTTAAACTCAAATTGGATTCCTATTCTAAGGAAATGAGATAGGAGCAGAACAGACGTAAAACAATTTATCTCGTGAACAATCACGTCTACATAGAAAATAATACCAAAGAGAATAGATATCAGTTCCTGTTTCATAAATTTTTTCCATTTGTTTGAATATAAGTTCACAATGTAAATTTATGCAATGATGTTTATGCCATTGCCACATGCTTAGTATTTAATATTATCTTACCAAATGCATTTATTTTCATTTCCAATCCATGCATTTTAGCTGTCCAAAAAGAATCTTAGTTATTATCATAGAGGTATATAGGGTGTCTGATTTCTTAAAAAGCATGAGAATATGGTTTAGCAATTAATGCTGATTTTCTTCTATTATGGAAGGAACATTTATCATCCCTAAGGCGAAAGATTTTTCTTAGTGACAGCCTAAATTATTCAATAAGATCACATATACCAATGATATTCAAAACTAATTATTTCTACTTTGTAACATAATTTGTCATATGTATTTACTTTCATAAATATACTTCCCTTGAAAGACATAGATTAAAAAAAAGCAGCAGTATAATACGGCTTTGGAAATTTAAGATCATATTTTGAAAACAATGGTAATAATTGCAGGTTGGGAGAAGTTAGACTTTATTATAAAGTCATTGTGTCCTGCCCTGAGTCCCTCAGCAGAATTAGTTTCAATCTCCTTCCACCTGGGAACTCGGCAATTGTGTTCATGGTACAGTTATCATATTACATTGTGATTTTTTTGCTTAGTGTCTGACTCAAACAAGACTATATGAAATCACATGGAGCTTGTATCAAGAGTAATATTATATTTAAAGAATGATTCTCAAAGACAACCTGAATGTAAATAATTAAGGGGATTTATGATTTACAATTATTTCTTACATGTTATTATTGTTAATAATCAATGTGGTTTGACAACTTCTTACAGATTTTCTTCTAAGAACAACACGTCACTTTCAAGAGTTCCTAAAGAATGAGAGCATGAGAAAATGAAAAAAATATAGGCAACACTTTTTATATATGTGTAAGATGTAGGGGAAAAAACAGGTTAAATGATTATCATTAGCAGTCTTATAATTAAACTATGATGTTCTTAATCTACTATATCGAAGCTGTTCTAGATTAAAGTTTTAAGTTAAATTTTTGCCCTTTTAAAAAATAGGCTTTAATTTTTTTTAGAGCAATTTCAGGTTCATGGCAAAGCTGAGCAGAAGATACAGAGATTTCCTGTATTTGCCTTGTGCCCTTACGTGCATAACCTTCCCCATTATTAACATCCCCAGCACAGTGATACATTTGTTATACTTGATGACTCTACATTGACACATCTTTATACCTAGAGTCACAGAGTTAGTTTATATTAAGTTTCACTCTTGATTTTGTACCTTCTGTGGGTTTGGACAAATGTAAAATGGCATGTATCCACCATTATAGTATTACACAACGTAGTTTCACTGTTCTGACAATTTTCGGAATATTTTAAATCAGAATGATTTTTTTTTAAAAAAACATAATCTTCCTCATCCAAGAAATGAATTAATACAGTATATGAAAAAGAAAACCATGTTATAATGAATTATAACACTGTTGGTTGTCATTTTAATTTTCAGTGAATTTGTCCATGAACCGATTCCCTTTAGGCATAAGATATGTTGATCACGAATTCAATTTCCACAGACAATATAAGATTCATTTGATTTTAAGATTTTATCTCATTAAAATTTCCTTAAACTCTTTTGCTAACCTGTTTCTTGATGAAAATTGAAAATGGTATTTGTGAGGCAGCATTCGAAATTCTCAGAGATAGAGGATTATACACTATTTTATATTAAATAACATTATAAATATTGAGATCACTGATATACAATTATATCGAAGACTGGTGTATTTGTGTGGACATAAAATTTGTTTGGATAATAAGTAAAATTGAGCTAATGGGCCTTAGGAGAGAACAACTATTTCTACTATATGCATTAGAGTGTTGATTTTAGTTCATTGTCAGTGGAGATATTGCATAATCTTAAATAAGATGCTGGGTATATTTTATGTTTAAATATTGATGAAAAAGATGTCAGATAAAATATGCTAAAATTCCACATGGTTACTAAATATAAAGATGTTATGTATAAAGAATTATCAGTATCAGTACTGACTACATTTTACAAAAAAGGAGACCATAGTTCAAAGAGTAGCAGTTGAAATGGCAATTGATATAGATACTCTTCATTATTTGATTTGCAAAGAGTTGTATCTAAATAACCCCCCTTCTCTGTGTACCTTTCATTAGTACAAAAGTACAGATAAGCTTATACATAAAATATTTATATTAGGATACTGGACAAATTCTTTTTTAAAAAAAGATTATTTTGGTTTATTTAGTAGAAGTTACTAACTTTTCTACACCAATTTATATTTAAAAATTCAGTGAAATACTTTTTAAATATGTCAGAAGTACATCACTATTTTAGAGTAGAAGAGAAAATGCCTTTATAATTGAATGGAATAAAGTCTCCTATATAATATGATTTTTACTAGGAACAACCTAAAGCTATGCAGTTGGCAGTAAATTAATTCAGTCCAGATGAGAATCATATAAAAACCTATGCATTTACTTCACGGCCCATTACCTCTTAGAGGTAAAGATAGGACCTTATTATTATATAACAGCAGGAAACATATGAAACTCAAAAACTTACACTTTATTTCAATTTTTAATGAAATAAGATATAGTATTTACAAGTGTAAACAAGTGCAATCTATTTTCTTCTTATTTTCATGTGTTAAAACAACTCTCCTCCTGCTCCTTTTTAAATGCATACCATCTCTTCAATCTTACAGCTCAGTATATTAACCAAGGCAGATAAATCACTGTAAAAGGTTACCTGAGGTAATGCCCTAAGAGCGTATGGGAGATGCTTTTACTGAGCACTCGCAATGTGCCGTGGTCTATGTTGGACACTTGGTAGTCAATTCTCAGAGCAATCTTAGGTCATAGGTATGATTATGATAATTGTAGTTTTATAGTTGAGAAAACAGACTCAGGACTCTTCAATAAGTTACCCAGGATAACACAGCCAATAAGTGTCTAGCATGCTTTTGTTTTTTGTGATTTTGCAAGTTCTTAGTATTACCAAAATATATTTGCTGTGATTTATTTTTATCTTCCATTTAGCAGAAATTATGTTTCTTCTTGGATGATGCTTTATTGCTTTTATCACATTTGATTCACCTCTCCACTTGCCCACATTAATCTCTTCCTTTGGCTACTGTATATTCTATACATACAAAGCACTTTGACATTTGAATATACTTAATTAAGGACTTTCCTATATGCCCTTGTGGTGATCTCTAACCACTTCACATGTATAGCATTTGGCTCTCCAGCAAAAATATAAGCACTCTGAGGGCCAATGTAGTGTCATAGGCATAGGGGGTACTGAAGGAGTTAAGGTCGTGCCACCCCCAAGTATGATACCTTAGCATACTGAATATTTTGAATTAAAGGCACTTGAAAAACAACAGGTGCAAGAAGGTCATTCTGAACCTCCTCTGTTTCCTAAAACCAGGAGAATAATTTATTGAAATTCATCAATGGTCAATTCTCTGTAACAGCTAGCTTTGCTGAAGCCAGTTTTCATTTTCATGCTGGGTTCAGTTCCAACAGGTTGGTTTCCTGAAGGAGAGCTACTGGTGAGGTAGCTGATGCACAGTTAGCTAGGGCCTCAGTAAGGGGTAGCTTTTTTCTTAATTTTTCTATCACTCCAGAATAAAAGTCATGATAGAAATTTTTAAAAAGGGCATGAAAATAAGTGATCTGCTTAGTTATGAACTAACAATTCAGGATCTTTGTACCAAGGAAGAAACAGTTATCTAGGTGACTCCAATATGTAGAGAGGAATAAATATATCTACGTGTGTGTGTGTGTGTGTGTATACATAATAGAGATAGGGTCTCACTCTGTTGCCCAGGCTGGAGTGCAGTGCCATGATCCCAGTTCACTGGGACCTCGAACTCTTGGGCTCAAATAATCCTCCTGCCTGAGCCTTCAGAGTAGTTAGGACTACAGGCTGTGCCATCACAACTGGCTAATCATTTTTTTAAATCTTTTGTAGAGATGAGGTCTCTTGATGTTGCCCTGCTGGTCTCAAGCTCCTGACCTCAAGCAGTTCCTCTGCCTTGGCCTCCAAAAGTGGTGCAATTACATGCATGAGTCACTGTGCATGACCTATATCTACATATATATGTGTGCATTTGTGTGTTGTTCCTGTGGGTATATATTAATATGTGTGCAAGTGTACATATGTGTGTAGATCTTTTATCATCCATTGAATATGCATATACATATAAAATACAAAAGAAAGAAACTAAGGGATGGTGATATATAACACTGATTCTGAACCTAGTATTAAAGAATAATTGATAAAAAGTTATAATTATGACTGACATATATGAAATGAATACATGCCGACTATTTTATTTCTCTTATTAACCAATGTGGGAATCAGTAAGATGTTACGAGTGGTTCAAATAAAAATGATATTTACAGAGATTTATATTCTTTATGGAACAAATTTTGTTTGCATTGCTATGAACAGAAACCATTTGTATTATTATGAGCAGAAAACATCCACATCAGCCTTCCATAACTTAAAATTCATTTCTACAGAGTTCCAAAAGCAGCCCTCCAGACACAATCATCAGGGCAGACTCTAAGAATCATATAATTCCAAAATTCTGCCCAGAATCCACTTCAGTATCTTTCCCAATTTTTCCTGAGACCCTACTTTTTTCTAATATTATTGCAGGTGCATACCATGTGGCCTTGAACAAGTTATGAAACTTTTATATAATGAAGACAGAAAATGTCTTAAGTACCTAAAGAAAGTGTCTAACACGTACATTACCTTTTCAACTGGTGATATCACAGCCTCCACAATGATTCTGAATCTGTAGAGAGAGATGTGGCGCTGAATCATTGGAGAGAAGCTGGTAGAACTGAAAACAGAGAGGGGCCTAGAAGAGGAAAGCGGGCTAGACAACAGAGGTAGAGAAAGTGAGGTGAAAGTTATACACCATTACAGGAGGCTGGAAATGAAGTTATTATAATGGCTAAAAACTTGGAAAAACAATACTAAGCAGAATTTTAAATTGTTTGAATCATTGCAATTTAAACCTCCTGTGTTTCTGAAAACTTCTAGCAAATTTTACTACATACCAAAAGCACTTATTGGAGCATGTGTATGTATGTGTGGGGGGAACATTTATGTATATGGTGTGTGTTCATTTATACAGTAAGTGAAGGAATGTGTTCTACTTTTGAATCCATATTAAATGAAAAAGAAGCTGGTTGTGAATTAATGTTCTGTAAAGCAAATTAACTCAGGGTGAGCCATATCTCAAAGCCCAGAGTGACTATTGCTTACCTTTGCTAGTAAGAATTTACAACAATCTTGATATGGGTAAGCATCAAACTTCCCACAAAAAAAGTTTAGGCACACTTTTCTAGATCTTGGTACATCTGTGTTTAATTAGACTTAGTTTTAGATTTATTCACTAACTCTAACCCTAAGAACACTTTAGTAATCTTTCCTCTAAAATTTTTAGAACCTTGCAGATTTTTAAAGATTTAGGTTTTTAAGTGGATAACAATCATTCCTTTGTGAAACAAAAGTAAATATTTTTAACAAATGCTGTAAAACTAAACAATTTATGATACAAACAAAATAATACTTTCTCCCCTTAAATGATCACTATAATAGAAAAGAGTCTTTTAAAAAGGAATTTCATCAGGATCTTTTTAAAACAATAGAAATAATCAATATATTGTCTGATGCTGGTTCCCTGTAATTATCCCCAAAATGACCATATGCGAAGAAAAAGCTGAGTTTTTTCTTACTGTGGTAAGGAAGATCACTATCTTAGTAGAGTGAAAATAAGATCTCAGAGAGAGAAACCCAAATTTGTGGCAATTTTACAATTTTGGATCTGTTTTAAGGTGTTTTTCAAAGTGGGGGCTTGATTAGGATTGGGAAAGGATCAGAATATATTAATAGTAATTTATGCTTAGTGGAAAGAATAAGGCCAGGGTTTCAGAGGAGGTTTAGAGAGTCTTCAGGAGACAATAATTAATTTGTGCTTTTTATTCGAGTTGCACAGTTTTATGAACATTCAAATAAAATTTTCAAGATATTTCTTGAAATAATAGCAAAGTTATTTATACCCTTTATCTTCTTTGGTAAGAGTTTGTGAGAATAGTAATATGATGATAAAAGCACATGAAGAGGGAAGTTATATTAGTAAAAAGATCAAAAATTGTCATGTTAATATAGGAAGTAAGCTGCATATGTGTAGATTGTTCAACTATTAGTGTGATCATAACATGAAAATGATTACATCATTTAAATGTAATATTAAAAATATAGACATGTTCATCAAATCTCAGAATAGCAGAATTAGCATCCCACCGGATATCTTTGGCTCTACTGCCTATGGCAGAACAGTGAGCGTGGCAATGCAATCCAATTGCATAATTCCTGGGTTCTCATATTCACACAAATTATAGCCTCAAAATTATGTATATTGACAAATATGGATAATCTGTAATTAGAAATAATTATTATATCAAAAATTATCGGCTGGGCATGGTGGCTCAAGGCTGTAATCCTAGCACTGTGCGAGGCCAAGGAGGGTGGATGGTTTGAGCTCAGAAGTTCAAGACCAGCCTGAGCAAGACCAGTCTCTACTAAAAAAATAGAAAGAAATTAGCTGGACAACTAAAAATATATAGAAAAAATTAGCCGGGCATGGTGGTACATGTCTGTAGTCCCAGCTACTTGGGAGGCTGAGGCAGGAGGATCGCTTGAGCCCGGGAGTTTGAGGTTGCTGTGAGCTAGGCTGACGCCATGGCACTCTAGCTCCGGCAACAGCGTGCCACTCTGTCTCAAAAAAAAAAAAAAAAAATCTTGTCAATTCCTAACTCACAACATATTTTGCCATTTCAAAAACCATATTGAAATAATTTCTTGTCATTATAATACTGTCAAAATAAAACCTCACAAAAACCTCTTTTTAGGCAAATATTCTTTGGTAAAGCATGTAAAAGAAAAGCATAACACTGTGATTCTATCTCTAATCACATGTATATTAGAATTGTTGACTAGAAAGAACGCGTAATGATGTTGGAATTAGACTACGTCTGGTGTGAGTTAGAGTGAAAAGTGCAGAATTAGCTTAGCCCTATTACAGGCTCCAAAACTGATTACTGGATTCCTGATAATGGAGTCAACTAGCTCAGAACATAACCATCAGATAATAGCTCATTCAGCAGATTTTATTTTTCAAAATCATAGGGAAAGAAATTTTATGGGACTCTTCAGTATGAAATAATTATTTTTATATCTTTCTAAATATATCTGCCCTCAGGTTGTAAGTCTTACACCTTTATTCTTACCTTGATTATAAAAAGAGTAAAGTACAGATCTTAGCATTAAGCAGACCTGGGATTAAATTCTAGTTTCATGTTGCTGAGATTTTTTTCAGGAATCAGGTTGTCTTTTCTATAAATGAGGGTATTAATACCTACCTCATAGGTTTTCTGGGAATATCAAAGGAAATGATTTATGTAAAGCACTCGGCAGGACTTGGCACAAGATAAAAATTTAAAAAAAGAAGATAGCTTTATTTTTTGTTCTTCTTCTTAAAGATAAATGTATTCCAGATTAAATTTTTTCTACAAGGAGATAATACCTCCCTTAAAGTTTTTCATATATCTGGTAAAATGTAGTTTTCAAAAAGTCTCCTCAACACTAGATTCATAATTTTTCTTTCTAAATTTAATCAAGTTGTTTAACCTCTCTGAGCCATAGTTTCCTTTCTGTATAATCAGGATAGTAACGCAACTCTCATATAGTTATTGTGGGAATTAGAGTAATTAATGGATGCAAAATACACAGTAGTGTCTGATAAATATATAGTATATAAAAGTATTATTATTTTATTATTGTTGTTATTAAATAGCAACCACTGAAAGGCCTCTTCTTTTTGCCATCTATACTTCTTCTCCCTCCCCTTGCCTCCCACAAGGATGCAAGTACTGTTGTGTATTTTATTTCTGGTTCGAAGACCAGTGTGCTCATACACACATTTTCCTAGTTCATAATTATTTGTTATTTTAAGCATATAATGCCATTTGCCTGCTATTATAACATTTTCCACCATATCTGAGTCATTTTCGTGGATAGGCAGTAAAGAATGCACAAAAATCTGAACATCCTAACCTCTTTTGGTAGATTATTTACCACTCAAACATTCCCTGAAGTCAAACCATTCATTTGCAGGCCAGATGTGATTGACTTAAACTCTGACCGTTAATGGCCTATACTGAGGATAATGCCTACACAAGATTTCTAATAATTTTTAGGGTGGTGGGGGTACATTAATTGTCTTGGTTAAAATATCTGTAAGTTTGTATTGCCCTGAATTAACTGAGAGTTTGAATTATCTAGTGGTCCTATGCAGGAAGCTATGCCTGTTCATTAAACTCAGCAGCTTTCCTGGATTACCTACACCAGCACAAAACTTCCAAATCACACAAACTTTGTTTCTATTCCTAGCTATGCAGAAGGGGTGGGGAGAAGGATAAGAGAAACTGTTACAAAGTTGAGTCACTTAGAGAACAACTTAAAATCAATAGTTTACAAATCTATTTCTAAAAGTCTTATCTACTACTCTGGATGCACAGAGTGAGTGTCCTGGAAACTTGCTATTTTAATGTTTCTTCTTTGCCTCCAGGAACTACAACTCTTCTCACTCAAGAATGCAGAGATTATTTTAGCTTCAGACCCATTTTTGTGTGACCCCAACTCATTAAGCTGTTCAGTTAGCCAAAATATGCATCTATTCCTTTAAAAATACCCTGCTTACTTAGAGGACTGCTTTGCTTTTAAACAGAAGTTATTTTATTTATTATTTCATTGACTATCCCAGAGTAATTATTCTTGTGAAGTAGTGTTTCTTGATTTGGAATCCAACTGCTAGGTAAGCTATATTTTAATAATAATGTACAGAACATGTTGTGGTGTATATTACCAGAGATAACTGTATTTTGGATGAAAGTGTTTCTCTAAAATTAGCATACATTAATAAATTGGCTTCTCAAAGAGAGAAACACAAAGTAATTCCCTCACTTATCTTTCCCTTTAGTTTGTTTCTGAGGGTTTGAAGGCTAGGGCAGCATGATGAATGGTGATTAAACTGAACCTAAGCAAAATGATAAAAAAAAATATATAATATTTTTTATTCTTGACAATAGACATTAACAAAGGACTTAGACCATTTAGGTTAAGCAGAGTTAAAGCCAAGATCCATTTAAAAATCTTCAATGATGGCACACATTGATAAAGGAATGAAGCCAAAGGACATCCTATTTTATTTATAAGACAAAAAAGGTCAATGCTGACAATTTCGATTCTTTAATTTCTTGCAAATAGGAAATATTTACTCTAGTGTATGTACCCAGATTTTATGCTTTGTTATGAGAAATTTAAATGCATGTATAGATATAGCAATGATTTAATTGCTCAAGGTATGATGACCTTTAATTCAACAATTATTTTATATTTCTAGATCTTATTATCGCCTTCAGTAATGACAAATAAAGCAAAGTAGTATATAATAATTGCTAATATACAGCATTTTTGTCCAATAGACAATGTTGTTTTACAAATATTATTAATTTTTTATTCCTCATAAGCATTTTATGAGATATGAAAAATTACTCTTCATTTTAATAAATGAATAAGTTGAAGTATTTTTCATAAATTTGGTCAGATTTTCTGGCTCCTGTATCCATGTTTATCAGTTTGTATGACAATCTTTCACTTTACTTGCTGATTTCTGAACCTGGATATTCAGAAAAGAGACTTCTCAGAAGAGAAATGATGATGGTTTGGATTCAAGTGATGGCAGCAGAAGTAGCAAAAGGAGATGAAATTCTGGATATTTTTGAAAGATAGAGCTAAAAAATCTGCTGATGGATAGATATGCTGTATGAGAGAACCAAAAGTCAGTAAGGGCTCTAAGTTTTTGTCCTAATCAACTGAAATTTTGGAATTCCAATAAACTGACATAGATAAGATTATAGATGGAGTAATTTTTAGGAGGAATCTTTAAAATTTGGATTTAGTGATATTCATTTAACATATTTCTTAAATATTTAACTGGTAAGGTCTAATAGACAGTTGAATATGTGTACACATCATAAAACTTATAGAAAATCAATTTGGGGTGTTATAGTTTATAAATTATATTTGAGTGGGTGTGAATAGGGATAAAAAGGTTTGTGTGTGCATGTGTCTGGTATGAATGAACAAGTTAGCTTGGATAAATTTTATGGCTGAGGGCAAGTAAAACATCTGGTCCAAGTATTAAAAAAATCCTGAAGTTACTAAAACTGTAAAAATATAACGAAATGTTGTAGGCAAAGTTATCTGGAGCAGATAGGAAAGTAAGGTTAGTATTTAAGAACAATTTTCCTTTTGGCTATTTACCAATTCTGGAAGAAGAGCTGAAGGAAAAGAAAATAAGTAGTGTTTTTGACAACCTTTCAGGATCAGAGGGCCAAAGTCCCGGGTCTGATAAGTGGAAACAATTGGTAAATTCCCCACACTTAAGAACCCAGAGAGTTGTATTCTAGGATTTAGGATGAATTAGAAGTAGACTTGCCCTCATAGATTCTGAAGCCAAATTTTCAATTATGTTAATTCCAGAGGTGCAGTAGATGCCAAATTGCCGGTATCCCTATTTGACTTCCAGAAGCTAAGGCAAAAATCTCTCTAGAAGAAGATAACTTTACCTTGAACTTCAAATGACATTTGCATTATCAAATGTCATTTACAACTCCTAGCACTCAACAAAAAATCACCAGGAACATGAAGTTAAAACACAGAAAGGAAAAAAAAGAGAAACATAGAAAATAAACACAGCAAAGTAAGCTTGAACATGAAGTTATTAGACAAAGATTTTTTAAAAACTTTAAGTAGTTTATATATAGAGCTATAAGAGAATACTCAGATTTGGGGCAGGGAAATGAAAACATAAATAAGAATCAAACAATATTTTTAGAACAGAAATAAAGATAAAATAAATTAAAAAGTCAACGGGGAAGCTTTTACTGTTCTATTTTCTATAATGTTTGGCAAAATTAATAGCGAGAAAACATAGTTATATAATTAAATTACTGAACACTGGAAGAGGGAATATTGAAATTTTATAAGAGCAAGAAAAATAAATGACAATTTACCTGCAAAGTAGTAACATGTAGACTTACAGCTATTTTCTCAACACAAATAATGAAATCCAAAAAATTATGACAATTGTGTCTTTAAAATACTGAAAGACAATAAATAATAAACCCAGAATTTTCTCTCCAGCAAGAATTTCATTCAATAATAAAGGAGAAATCTAGATATTTTCAGATAACTAAATTATAGAGAATTTATCCCCAACATATTCATACTAAAGGATATTTTAGGGTAGTTTTCAAGGAAAAAGAAAATTATCTTAAAGGATATGAGGAAATGTAGAAAGGAAAAGAATGAAAATAGTAAATTTCAGGGTTGATTTAAATGAATAGTGGTTGTATAAAACAATTTTGGCAATGTTGTATCTGAGATATATATATATAATACATATTTACATATCTATATCTTATCCATTACATAGAAGAATGTGGAAGAGAAAAGGTCCTGCATTGATGACAATTGTTGTCATGTGTTTGTGGTTGTGTATGCTGAACCTGTGAGTGTTTCTCAAAAATAAAATAAATATAAGTTTTTATGTATATTTCATGCATATCCTATGAGTAGTATTACATATAATAAAAATGTTTATTATCTAAATAAGTTCTTAAATTGGCAATTCTGGCATACATTTCTGTGAGTACTGTTAATTTTGGTAGTAAGTATGAAAGTCACATGATTAGATGCTACACAATAATGTTCATTGGCATTTTCCACTAAATGAATATTACAATAAACTATGGTTCTTTGTACATAGTGTCAAACTTTGCATTTTTCTTTAAAAATGATTTTAAGATATTCATAATGAAGGGTACAAAACTTGCTTGAAGTATTTAAGAATAACTTTTGATTTAGGCAAGTCCAATTTCTTTTGTTTGAATCCTGAAGATTCATGTCTGTCGAGATTTGGAACCTTACATGGGATATCAAAAACTGAGACATCCCTGTGGGAAAGTAAAACAAGGAAAGTGTAGTGAACTTTACCAAAACAAGCTGATCTGTATTGCCCATGTTTTGAATTGATAAAGAGATGCAAATACATATTATCTAACATGGATATAATAAATATAAAAAGCCAAGTGGAAATGAAAGCATTTTGGAGAAAAGTATAGGAAAGTTAACAAATCAGAGTGTAAAAGAAACATCAATTGCATGTATTTTTAGTCAACTAAATGAACCAATCATACATTTTTATAGCTAAATAAAAAAGTACAAACACAAAGTTTATATTAAACACTTGCTTTTATTTTCAGCATAAGGACAATGATAGATAATTAGAACAATAAATCATTGATGTTAAGGAATATCAGAATATTTGTGTTTAGCACCCAATAGGAGGAACTATTCTGAGGATGATATTTCTTCACTTGTAAACAATAGCGACCAAATGTCAGGGTGACATAAATACCCCCATAGTAATCCTTAGGAGTCCTTTTGGTATAATTAATATTTGCAATATTATATTTTATCTTGTCTGAAATCATCTTAATGGACTGGGTCTTTGAGAAATTTTCTTGAACAACAAAAGAGTTGTCATTCTTCTAAAAAACACAAAAAGAAAACTGAATTTGCACCAAACAGTCCAGATACCAAAGGTTAATATATTTCCCTTTCTTAGAAAACAGCTGTGCAGAATGGTCCATATAACCATCTCTATTGCCTTCACTTATTTCTCTTGACTCCACATATTTTACTATTTAACAAGCATTGATTGTACATCTGTAATGAGCAGACATTGTACAGTAATTAAAACAAAATTTCATCCTCCAAGTCCAGGTCATTGAAATTTCAGCAAATGCTTTACTCATCATCATCATCATCATCATCATTTTTATCACTTGTTGTTAACTACCATCTAATATCTAGTATCTGTCAGACACCATATATATATGCATATATATATATATTCAGTATTTAGCTAAATATTTTGAATATGCCATCTCAACAATAATCTCTGCAACAGTTATGTGACAACCTTGGAGGTCAAAATATTGAGTTCAGAGTAATTAGGCAACTTTGTCACAGAGAACTAAAGATTAATGAATCAACAGTTAAGCCCCAGACTCACTGATTTCAATGTTTGAACTCTTAATCTCCATGGTAAACTTACTATAAACCTACGCAAGCAAATAGCTGCTTAAAAACACAGAATTGGGTGCTATCCTCCACCTGAAATGAGAGGTGCCAGGAAGGCTGCACAAGGATGTCCTGTGCCTTGAAAGTATAGCAGATAAGCATCCAACCATTGGATATGTTGGAATAATACGATGAAAGTAGATGCAGCCACATGACCAAAAAAATCAATTTTCATATTTTATTTTAAATATGGAAATATATGATTCTACTTAGGAAAAATTCTATAGGTCATTGGACATGAAATATATGTGCTATATCATATGGAATTTAATGATTTATATTGAACTTGACACAGTGCATTTTACCTAAGTGTTATTAATAAATATTAGATGACTTGTTTGATTTTGTTATTAATATAATAGTGTTTATCATTCTCATTCAAAATAGCCTAAGGTTTATATTACATTTTGAGAAAGAATTATTATTACAGATCAACACATTTTGGTTAAAAGCGCTGATCATGCAAATAAAGCTATTTTATTATAGGAACCAGACACATAAGTACAAGTCAAATAAATTCTGAGTAGCCTTCAGTGTAATCACACTAATGGCAATTCTCATCTTCTTTGATCTGTTTTAGTACAAACTCCTTTAACATTGATGGACAATAACATGGATTAATAATGACATGATAGTTAATAAGTTACTGACTTGTATTTCAATGTATTTTTTTCTATTAATTTCCTGTGATCTTAGATGGAAAGACGCACTATTTTAAAACTGTCATTTCTGCTACAGATTAACCTATATATTAAATGCAAATTCAATTAACATCTCAATGTGATTTTTTTTTCTGGATTGGAATAAATAAATTTTCACGGTCACCTGGAAGAGGAAATGTATACAGATAGGTAAAAAATATGATTTATAAAAGAAAACCAGTAAGAAAGAACATGGGTGCCTTGCCATATGTACAAATATGCCATAATACCTAATAATTTAATAACTATTCTATCTTTATCTGTGTAGCCATCAATAAAGAAAGGAATGAAGTGGAATAAATTTTTCATTAATTTATTTTTAATATATTTTCACTAATTTGAACCAATATGTATTATCTACTATGTTTCTATTGTTTACCAGATTACATAGCCCACAGCAAAAGCAAGGCATTGAACTATACGGAAACATTAAAATTTCAAATGAGTAGGCAGAAAAGTTTGATTGTTATTAGCTAAAATGTAGTAGGAAAAATAAACTTACGATAACAAATGAACTTATGATAACAATACACACACACACACACACAATTTACTTGTGTTGTTATGTAACCTAAAAGAAAGCTCTAAACTATTAACCACTTCGGTACCGCCATCACGGGCCGGAAACCTTGCCCACAGCCGGCACTCATAGTCCGCACGATAGTTTGTGCTGAGCATTGACCACGGATCCGTTTTGCTCTTGTGTGATGAGGAAAGCTTTAAAGCACTGAAAGCTTGTTTTACTTTACAGGCAGCTTTAGGAAAATAAGCATAATAACTCCTACTAAGCACCTGTTAAAAGGTCACAGATTCGTAGTAACTTATTAGCTGAACGTACACACTGCAACTGCGGAGATAAAAGCTGTAAAAGTAAAAGCTTTTGGCTGTGGACTAAAGTCGGCGCTCGGCTGTGCACGTTCATCTGTGGCTGTCGACTATAGTCCACACTGGTACCGAAGTGGTTAAGCAAGAAAATCTCGGTGAGATTTTTAGATATCTCATAGTAATAAGATCTATTTAAATATGATATGACACCAAACTTTTCAAAGGTAAATAACTATTTTATGTTGATGGACTTTGTTAAGTTTTTTTTTTTTTTTTTTAAAGAAAAACTGAAAAAATATTGGCAATAGATATGTGGGCAAATCATGGAAAGTCATACAAGTTATCTAATGCTATATAACAAATCACCCCAAAACTTGGCCGTTTTAAAACAGGAATAAGCAGATATATGTCAGGAATTCAGGAGTGGCCTTTCTTATTGGTTCTAGCTTAGAGTCTCCCATGAGATTGCAGTCAGACTGCAATCTGACTAGGGCTATTTGGTGTCTGACAAGGGCCATCAAAAGCTGAGGGGAAGGGCATACCTCTAACCCTTCCTAGGGAGAGGCAAAGATATAAAATATAACCAAAATGTAAAAAAAAAAAAAAAAAAAACATTTATCAGGTGTCGGGCGGGTGGGAGGGGGGATGGGGGATGGGTGTATACTTACCTAAAGTAATGTGCACCACCTGGAGGATGGACACGCTAGAAGCTCTGACTCGGCGGGGAGGAGGCGAGGGGTGGCAAGGGCAATATATGTAACCTTAATATTTGTACCCCCATAATATGATGAAATATAAAAATAGAAAAATTAGAAAGAAACCACATTACTGAATAGAAGTTGTTAAGTCTTGTTGATACACTGAGAGCAAAGACAAGAAAGTAAAGGTAAGATTTCAAGCCTAATCATGAAATCTAGAAAATTAATAATGGGGAACTGGGTAAAAACACCAAAGACGATCTTAATTTTCAACATGATGCAGATTTCAATATATTTACATGCACTTCCAAGTAAGTACCTTTTGATTGAGTCTATATCAAGCAACTGTTTGTTGCTTCTTTCCAGTGTTTCCTTCCAATGATAGACTTTTTAAAAATATTGACCTGAGATGCCACTATCCTCTATATAATATATGGCAGTTCTGAGAACATCAGCATAATGAACACTAGTTCACAAATAATTTCATGTGCATTTTCAATTGCTAATCTTTGTGATACATTCTCACTCTACTGATGAATCCTTAATGAAAGAACTTATTCATAAAGTCTCTAAGTCTAAACACTAATGCTTAAATGTCAACCATATTATTATCACTTTAGTTGTTATTCTTTATTTTATTTTATCTTTTAGAGACAGGGGTTTCTCTCTGGGCTGCTGCTGGAGTGCAATGGCAAGATCATAGTCCACTGCAGCCTTGAACTCCTGGCCTCAAGGGATCCTCCTGCCTACCAAAGTGCTGGGATTACAGGCATGAGCCACTGCACCTGACCTAGTTATTACTATTGAACTTTACTACTTGAGCTGCATTCTCTCTTTTCCTCTAGACAATAGGAGGCTGTAGTGGAATGCTTCCTTTGAAAATGGATATTTTGTCAATTGGAAATGATGAGAAGATGCTATGGATATAGTTTCCTTGACTCTAAATCACCTTACAATCTGGATATGATGCAAATTGTGATTGATGGTATAAACATACTCAGACCCGTAGCTGATAAAAGTAAGTCTGCAATTTCCTGGTTAAGAACTGTTATTAGAAGCTTACTATCTGGAGTATTAAAAAAAGATGTTAAATAGCTCTGCCAACAACCACTTTAAGTAACATGTAAATTAAATACCTCCCTAACAAAAGCAGACTCTTTTTCCTTTCAATAATGGACACTTGGACTGAATTTACCTTAACCAATAATGAATAAGCTAGTACCCAAATGCAACAGTAATACAGGCATAATGCAGATATATTGCAGATTCCCTTCGAGACCACCATAATAAAGCCAACATCGCAATAGGGTAGTCAAACAACATTTTGGTTTCCCAGTACATATAAAACTTATGTTTACACCATACTGTAGTCTATTCAGTGTGCAATAGCATTATGTCTAAATAAATGTACATATCCTAATTTAAAAAGACATTATTGCTAAAAAGTGCTAATGCTCATCTGAGTCTTTGGCAACTACTAATCATTTTGCTGGTGGAGGGTCTTGCCTTGATGTTGATGACTGCTGACTGATCAAGGTAGTGGTTGCTGGAGGTTGGGGTGGCTGTAGCAATTTCTTAAAATCAGATAACAATGAATTTTGTAAGGGGATGGATGTATACTTACAAAATTTAAAAATTTTGACTGGTAAATTCCCTTGCTCTGATATTCCTTATAGCATAGTGAAACAATGCTATAAGGAGTAAGTGTTGATCACTAGGTATTGTAATTTCTCTTTGAGAGAGAGATAGTATCAGATTTAAAGATATTCCCTGTTTTATATTGTGCCAGGTAATGAAATTCATATACACATTCACTTATACTAAATATTAAAATAATTACCAAAGAACTAACCTTTTGATCAAGTTAACTACAAAAACTCATATCTTATTACTTTCTCCCAAATATCTATTGCTCTTTAATCAGTATGGAGAAAAGAGTGATACAAAAAGGAGTGTCAGGTTTGTTTGATTTAAGTCATCAAGGGCACTTTTTGCCAATATTTGGACATGTCCACTAGTTACTAGTTCTCATTATTAGCTTTAAGGCTCTCTTAACAACCCCCTTGTTTCCATTTCAGACTAAATGATCACACTTGCTACTGTTAAGAGTTTGAGAAGGTCAACAAGGTCATTCCTTCCCATAGATTCACTGGAGAATTCACACAAAGATGGGAAGTAAGCCTGTATTGCATTTTCTCTACAGTAAAACTGAGGCTTTCGATGATACAGCCTTTTGAAACTAACCAGCAGGTTCACCTTTTTTTAAGTGTGCATGATTTTAAATATGTAATTACTTCAGCTATAACTGTCTCGACAATAGTAACTTGCTAAACTTCTCATGCAATGATGTATGACAGCAAAAACTGTTTGCTTTGACATGTAAAAACTCCATGGTGAGTGGACAGGCTATGAAAGTAGCTTTCCACGTTCAAATACAAGGCTGTATTTGTATACAAATACAGTATTCTTTACAGTCCAACTGGTTTGAATCATCATTCTGTAATGAAAAACATACTCTTCCTTTCCCATTCTCAGAGTAACAACAAAATTGTGGTTTTGTAAGTAAAATTTCATTTGTGAATAGTATACTTAGTTCATATGAACTCTGTATATTTGAAACCATGTTCTCTGTAAATGTTCAAATTATGAAGTAGGGACTAAACCTACATGGTCATGGTCCTGGTCAAACCAATCTGAATAGTCCACCTCCAGTCACCACATGGGAAAGTGCTTTTAATTTGTATATTTCTTAAGCTCCCATATGTTACTGTCTAAAAGTAAAACAAGTCTGGTTATTTCACAAAAGCATGCAAACATATTCTCCATCAACTCCTAAACAAAGAAGACTCAAATTAAATAACTTGAGTATCTAGAATTCAATTAGATAGTGCAGTCAATTAACACTATTATTTAATTATATAGTATCATTGGGAGAAAAATATTTAAAAATTAATAAGAAGTGTTTTATAAAATTATTATTATTTTATAACACATCTCTAACTTCCAAACACATTCCAGGACACAGCAAGACCAATCTCTCACACCTTATAACAATTTTATCCATATTGCTGTACAATCAAAATTCATGAGGGGAATTATGATTCTGAGGCCCTAAGGTTTCTATCACCCCCTAAAATTGTATCTATGTTTACTGTACCATGTTAAGGCAGGCATTAAAATGCACCAATATGTATTAATACAATTTTCAACAATGATTAACAATACAAACATCTGATTAACTTCAGTTAGCTGGAACCTCTTCACCTTATCATTCTAAGTCAATCAAGATTTTTGATGCAAGCAGTCCATATTCTACAAAAGCATTCTTATTTGGAACAAGGTAAGATTTTGATGATCTCTGTTAAGTGAATTCCTATGAAGGAAATAACTAATTATACTAAATTTGTCTTCTTTCTTAAAACAAAGATTAATGAAAAAAAGTCTCTTGCTTAAAGCAAATATTCTGTTTAATACAATAGCACATGCCTGCTCAGGAAAGTTCCAATTCTGCTGCTCTTATCCGAGTCACTAGTGACCACTATTCTAGTTGTTCTCTCACCAAACACAGAGTTTTCTCCATTTTCCAAAAAAATCCCTTCCAAGCATCCTTCAAACACTAGCTCCAAATAAAACCATCCTAAGAGAGTTCCTGAATACAAGAATCCCACACCAACTACAACACCATAAATATCTTCTAAACACTAATATCAATGTCAACAGTGGTTTGCAATAAATGAGTCTTAGTAAATTCTAATGGAGCTCCAAATCCCAGTGGCTACTGGTAGGCTATCATCAAATGAAAGTCTCATAACATCATTTAAAATAATATTATAGATATCTTTTGTCCTAGAAGACTGCTTCCTCTTTGGTTGTTTTTCTGTAAACAGAATGCTCATATAGACTTACACAACCTTCTACTCAACCACAACCAAATCCAAAGCTCACCAGTACTCATATACAGCAAGGTCAGAATTTTTTTTTAAGTAAGGAAAAAAATGCCTTTGATTAATGCTGAGAGCTGCACCATGTTTAGACAGGGTCATGACCCCAGGCATCCATTTAATCAAATTTCTCTGCTGCCTGTCCCAGTGGAGCCATCTCAACAAGAAACTCTCTCCATGAAAAGGGAGGTGGGCGGTGGGAAGCCTACTTCACATCTCACATTGTTTACACGCTGTTAAGTAATTATTTCACTCATCCACCCCCACTGGCCATCAACAGACAAGTCACCTCCATGGAGACTGTGAAAAGCCTATTCAGCTGTATGTAGCTCATTTTGGTTTTTCCCCTCATAGTGAAGCTAACTGCTTAGCTTAAAGACTTCTTTGTGGATACTGACATATACTCTGTGCTAATGATCTCGCTAATTATAAGTGTATTTATCATATAGATGTTCTCAGCTTCTCTTTATGTTTCTCAAGTATGCTAGAGTGATCATTTCTGTATAATTTATCCACCCCCATCATATCACTTCAGTCCTTCAGAATGAATATCCCTCCCTATCCACACATATACGGTAAAACCTGTTCTTCCAAGGAATTGTGTCATTATTTGAGTGGTCAAACTTAAGTTAGCATTTTTCAAGAGCTCTTCAACAACAGCTTACTGAAATGCAGCTCTTCTCCAGGGCAAAGAGCAGAAATAAAGCATGCAGTTAATAAAGAATTACAGTTTGCCTTTATTTAATAGCTCTACCAGTCAGACTAAGAGAGATGGATAAAATGGTAACCTACTCACTCAACGCTTCCTAATTGCTGTCCTAAAAACCAAAAAGGGAAGTGGGGGCAAGAAAAAGTTTATACTGTATCTAATTGAAGTTAGGAATTAAAGTCAAATGACTTGAAAGCTAAGTATAGGCAGAATCCTCCCAAACACAAATGGAAACAGACTACAAAACTGAATTATGTTTAGAGACTCAAAGCCAAAAAGCAGGAGTCCCAGGTCCCAAAATCAAGGGCCATTTTTCTTTCTGACTTTCTCTTTTTGTTTTTTCTAGCTTCTCCTGAAATAAATATATTCAGACCATTTTGTTCATCTTGGGGTGTTACCTTCTATTTCTACTATCTAGTTAATGATCATCTGTGAAAGTGAAATTCTTCTAGTGAATGACTCCCCCAATGAGACACTCCTAATAGATTATCAATAATAAGCTCACAAGTACGATACATGCTTCCCTCCTAAGAAGTTTAATACATAGCAGATAACTGGACCAGCTTTCTACTTTTTCAGTCCTTGTACAACATCCATTACCTAAAAGAAAACAGTACCCTACTTGATGCAGAGACAGATTAAAACCAAAGTTAATATGCTGGGTGTGAATTAAACTATTTTTGTGTTTTCATATGTAGTAATAGTAAATGATATTGCCAATGAAGAAGGACAAAATAAAGAAAAAAACCTTCTGAGAAATAACATCACAAGTGAGGAAGAAAAAAATAAGTGTTGTGAGAATAGGAAAAGGCGGTAAATTATAAGGAAGATTCAGAAATATACAAGTGAGGAAAGATAAAGAAATACTAAAATGATAATTTAATATGATTTGAAAAGAAAGACTTGTTCCAGATATTCCTTAATAGTCATGAAGATAAATGAAATAATTAACAAAAGAAAACCGAGGAGAATAAACTTGATGTGCCAGAAAGATCACTGAGGTGACTCTCAAAAACTAGGTTCCAATGACTACTACTACATATCTGAGATACCAAAGGAAAGTCATTTCTTTTTTCTAGATTTTCTTTTCTCATCTGTAAAATAATAGATTAAACTAAATGATTTCTGATGACCTTTCAGTCTCTTAAATTTAGCGACAATCATGAGATAATTCAAATCACTGAAAAATTTTAACGTTTACATTACCTTTTTTCTTACACTTGTGATAGCTTTCATTCTGTTATGGGGGCAGAGAGCAAATAATCCACCCTTCCCTATTATTTAATATTGTCACTTAGTAAAGAACATGTATTCACTTGGAATTACAAATCAGAGACCATTAATAGGAATCTCAATCTAACATTTATTTTTCTCTACAAATTTCTCAAAGCTTAGAGTGAAAGACTCAAGCTTAGGTTTGAGAATGACATTTGTGTGTCTTTGTGAAAAGGAAAGCCAAGTTGGAAAAAGCACCAGAATCTGCAAGTGATTAGAAAAGGGCATTTATATTAATATTTAACATTTCCTTTCCATTCAAGTTTCACCATCCATTTTAAAAATGCTCATATACAGCACCTAAGTGGACACATAGGAACTACATTAATGGGGTATTGGGCAGGTGGGAGGGGAGAGGGGAGGAGGGTATAATACATAATGAGTGAGATGTGCACCATCTGAGGGATGGTCACACTTGAAGCTCAGGCTTGTGGGGGGAGGGGGGCAAGGGCATTATTTGAAACCCTAAAATTTGTACCCCCATAATTTGCTGAAATAAAAAAACAAAAAAAAACAAAAAATAAATAAAAATGCTCATATTTCATAGTGACAACTGAAGGAATATTGAGCAGATGTCCTGAGTGAAGTGGAATTATAAAAAAGATTTCCAGGTCTCTTACCTAGTTTACAACTAATAGAAGAGACCCCTTAAAAAGCAGTTGTGTGATTTTATTCCTCAGGGCCTGTAATTACTCAAGGTCAAACACATATTTTATTTTCATCAACTCACAGATTTAAATGTTTATGATGGTGCCTAGTGCATAATCAACTCTTGAAAAATGTCTGCTAAATAAATGAATAGATGGATGAATGGGTAGATGGATAGAGAGACAGATTGATGGTTATTTCCTTCACTGGGCTTGTTCACTACTCACAAAAGGTAGTGATATTTGGAATTGCTCTGAACACATCCAACCTGAAATTTACCTCTTTATTATCTAGAAAGTAAAGGTACCTTAAAAAACAGATTTTTAAAATGCAAACAAGGGCTGCAGATTGCAGCCTTCTAGGGAGTGCCATTTGTATTCTAGTCTATGTAAATGGTGACCCCTGGAGAAGTTCAAAGGAGCAGCCTGACAAAGTAAGGGATTGAAATTCTTTAAAAATAGTTGTTTGCATAAAAACATGATATATGTTTTATAGACATTATTTAGTGAAGTTCTCCAACAACTCACTTAGGACTAGATCACCAACAAAAATGAAAAATGAAAAAAAAGAAACCCGCTGAGTGTCAGAAAAACTAACTGATTTACCCAAAATCTTAAGTTAGTAACTATCCAAGTATTCAAGCAAGGATGAGACCCAAATCTATCTTTTCTGCTATATTTTCTGCTATACCATAATAGTCTATCTATAAGAAAAAACACTCTTCACTTTGTTATAGTTATAAACTTTACCTAAATGAAACAGTTCACAATAATGACACTTCTTTAAAGTTAGAAATGTGTGAAAATTTTTACTTGCAGTTTGCATTTGCAAATGACATACGACTGATGATTAGTAATTGACCTCATTGAAGTGGCACCAAGTTGACTGCATAATATCCTTATAATACCAAATGATGGAGGAAAGGGGTAAGATAGCCAACTAGAGATATTGCTTGCTGGATCATCCAGGAGGGAAGGTAGAGTTTCAGATAAAGGAGAGGGGAGAGGAGACATAGGTCAAGTGTAGATCATAGAGAGATATGCCAGAGCCTGCCGGGGACCTCATGGAGGAAAATTGGAAAGCAGAGAAAGAAAAAGATAAAGGAAAAAAGATATCAGTGGGTATCAAACCCAGAGATATTAAATCACAACTCTGTATAAGACTTTCTAAGGAGAATCAAAGTAATCAAACTTCATATAAAAATGGCATTCAAAGATCCCAATTAAAGTATTATCTCTCTCTCTCTCTCTCTCTC
>CAUYPO010073142.1:0-58656 GCA_963574435.1 Cheirogaleus major | reverse complement strand
GGCATGGTGGCGCATGCCTGTAGTCCCAGCTACTTGGGAGGCTGAGGCAGGAGGATCGCCTGAGCCCAGGAGTTTGAGGTTGCTGTGAGCGAGGCTGACGCCACGGCACTCTAGCCAGGGCAACAGAGTGAGACTCTGTCTCAAAAAATAAAAAAATAAAAAAAAATAAAACTACCTGCTCTCCTAAGCCTTCAAGTTGTGGCCTGTATTAAGAAACATGTCACTTTGATGAATCTTTCCTATACATGAAAAAATTAAATGAAGTCATTTAAAATGTGTGGCAGTTTAAGTGAGTACATGCAGACAAAAGACTAACAATAATATAAATGCTAAGCAGAAGGAACAAAATACTAAATCCTTTAAATGGATCCTAAAAAAGGACTTTATGAACTTGAAGAAATAGCACATACGACTTTCTGTTTCAAAATGGCAAAGTAAAGGTGTTTCTGCCCTTCTCAAAAAAATCACATTACAAAAATAAGGATAAGAGATAGAAACATTCATTTGCACGTATCAAAACTAGATGACATCTGTAACTCTAAGTCACAGAACATTGAAAAGTGGTAAAATGACTTGGAACAGAAAAGGTGAAACTCCGCTACCTGTCAAGGGGGTAGCAATGGAAATCGAATGTCATTCACCCTGCAGAATTCTGAAAAGGCTTTTGAATTGGAGTAATTGGCACAATTACTGCAGAAGGAGGTGGTAGAAATGGATACATAGGAAGTGTCTGAAACAAAGAATTAGACTTGCAACTCCCTTTCTCCATCCCTGCAGGAGACATAAAGTATATGCTCTAGACAAATTGCTTCAGTGAGGCTCTGGATTGCAGATGCTAGGCATAGACCAGCATCTCTCTGGGGGGAGATAGGAGATTTCAAATAGGAAGGTTAAGTGAAAGAAAACTGAACTCCTTCTGAGAAAAAATTTTTACATACTCATAATTGAAAGCCTCCTCCTCCACAAAAAATGCCAGTTGACTACTTGATTAGCTTACATTTTAATTATTTAATTCTCAGTGTAGATATTTGTCATGCGTTGGTAACTAATAAACCCTGAAATCTTATGGCTTAGCACAATAGAGGTTGATATCTCACATGAAGTCCAATATGGTGGGTGGTTCTCCTCTTCTTTTATAGTTATGCCATCTGCAGCATGTGGCCTTCAGGGTTCTCATAGCTAGGACTGGGATGGAAGACAGGGAATGTAGGACTCTTGTGTCAGTCTAGAAGTGACACACTCAGAGTCCATTGTTCAGAACCTTTCACATGGAAGATGTAGAGGAGCACATGATCTTCCCATGCACCAGCCATAGGGTTTGATTCATTTATTTCACTGAACAGTTGAAATTCATCTTAAATTTAAAAGCTAACATCTATTGCCTGCCTAATATGTCTGACATTGTAACAGGACTAAGAATACAGAGATGCATATGATACACTATATAGTCTTTGTCTCAAGGTTATTATACCATTTAACCTCTTATTTCATGTTGGCTTTGAAATTTTTTGATCATTTCCTCCTAAAGTTTATATTGGTGGATTGAATAGTGACAGCTAATCAAAGACTGCATGATAAGTTACTGATTTATAATCAACGGGATCATGCATCCCTGTTGCAAATGTTTAACTTCATATATTTCTCCCAAGTCTTTTAAGAACTGCTCCCTTTTCTTTTTTTAACTAAAATAATTGCTGAGAACTCTGTTCTTTATAATGGCAACATTTGAGAATCTCTAATAGGCTCCATACATAAGTAACTGCAAATTCATCTATTTCTCAGTATTACCTTGTGGTTTATTTCTGATGTTCACTGAAGCAGTTTTGTAAATTAATACTAATATGAAATGCTCTATAGAAAGTTTCATAGCATATCAGTTGAAAGCAATTATCCAGGAAGAGTGTTTATATCTGAGTCAGTCTTGAAAATGCATCTCATATACTTCTTGAGAGGAAATAATTCTTCTGATTTAAAAAGATAAATTTATCTTAGAAATGCTATTATATCTGTTCTTATTTGACTCTAAAGCTACAGCTTGAACTGCTTATGCTAAACTGATTTTTGGCATTTGAATTCTGAGAGTACTAATCAATTTTTTATAATGTTTGGTTTCCTTATGTTTTCTTTTTCAGAGTACCCGAGTGGCCTTGGACCATCTGGAGTCTGTGCCTGAGAAACTGAGCCTACTAGAGGATTTCAAAGACTTCAGAGTGAGAAAGAGTTGGCTTGTCTCTTTCTGTATTTTTATCTGAATGAGAATACTTGACATCTTCCTGATGTGCAAAGAAAAGCATAGAGAGGGAAGAAGTACCTAAAAACATTGGGGACTTTTAATACTCCATCTTACCAAAGTTCATTGACATTATTTGTGAAGTCAGGATTGAAAATAGTGAAACTTATGTATTAGCACAATATAGGAAAGTAGAGACTTTTACCCTTACCACTAGAAGCTCACTTGGCTCCCTAAAGCTTTAGTAATAATTTATAAAAACCTAAGAATTAAAGGGAGTTACACATTATATTGATAATAGATAACTTTTTTAATTAGCAGTTTTAATCTATGAATTGTCAACTTCTTTACAAATTGTTGAGTACTGTTTTAAAGATATGATAGTTCACAGGTTATCCCTGCACTATGACATATGAATTCAATCCACATAGAGTTTTGGGTTTCATATTTCACGCCATCTATTGGTAAAACGCTGACCACAAAGTATTTCCTTATCAAGCCAATCAGACACATGTGTGAATTTACCTTGTGTTATTTTTAAAGTCCCTCATAGAGGAGAGCTGCAAAGCAAATAACCCCATTGCCCAGTCCTGCAAGACAAAGTCTGGGCCAAAGAACATCTTCACATATTGCCTTAGGGGTACATATGTAATGTGAAATTTTAATGGTTTATAATTTGTTGATCCTGCATGGCTGAAGTTAACAATGATGAGGGTTTCCCTTTGGAAACCCTGTAATTTCTTATTTCACATTGGCCTTAAAATATAACTTATGTTATATTTAGGTTCTGTTTACATCTAGCATATTATTTGAGGATACAGTGGATAGGAATATAGCCAGATCATAATCATATTGATTCATTGGAAGCATTGATGTGATGATGTTCTCAAGGTCTGCACTATCTTAAAATTACCTTGCATTAAGCATCTTTTGGTAGTTCAGTAACTAAACGTTTTTGAGTGAGATCCAGGGTTGAGCTGACACATCTAGAAATCTAGACTATCAGAAATAGAATAAAACTGAGTGTTTCAAGTATATTTTACTGAAGTGTTGACTGTTTCTTATGATTTGTTTATATATTTGCAGTTTAAGTCTCTATCAAAGAATTATGAAACCAGTGTCCAAGACGATGTAATTTCTGTTTGCCATTATATAACCCAGTGTGATAGTGGGCGATATGTTATGCCCATATTCTTCCCAATTTTTTCTCTGTAACTAACAGAAATCGTCTAAGTAAATGAAGGACAGATAAGAGAAGGTATTAGAAACAGGTAGCACTTGTCACTGTGAAACAGATACCTGTTTTATACCAGTATAGAAATATAAAGTTTAACTCTAGTGACAAATCACTTTTTCCCTAGTTGTCTGCATTGAACAGAATGTTCATACGTATAATTTAACAGTTATGTTCTCTACTATTACCAACAGGCTTATTATTATTTTTTATCCTATGGGCTAGTGATTATCTACCATAGACACACTTATATACACACAAACTCACATATGAAGAAGACTAAATAGTGAAATTTTGAGAGAGAATATTTTTCAAAGTTCAGAATTATACTTTCCAATACATTAAAATTGAAACCTTTCACTTGGAAAGAGAAAGGATTTAATTATGCACACAGTATATTAGCAAGCAGTAGCTAAGTACGGTATGTTGCATTTTTTTCTAATCTTCAGAGGTACCCTATAGATGGACAATATTTTTCCCCATTTTATGGATGAGAACAACAAAGTTTGGAGTATGTTAAATTAGTTGGAAGTGGGATCTAATTCTATGTACAAGAGCAAAGCCCATCTGCTTTGCCCTGCTGCCTTTAGCTTGAAACCCATGAATGTGTACTCTAAAGCCATCTATAGGATTAAAAAGAGCTCATTTAAATCAATTTAATAAAATTGACTAGACATAGACATAGCCTTAAATGAAAATACCTAAAGCCTTTAGATTATTAGATACAGATTATATTTTTTCAAACCCTTAAAACTTTCTACAGTTTAGTATGCTATGAACAGGAATACAAAGGCCTAAGTTCTGGTCCAAGTTCATGCACCAGACAAAATCGCTTAGTGTCTAGGGGTATGTCCTCAATCATACAACAAGGGAATTGAGCAATATTATCTCTGTGGTTCCTACTCACACCGACATTACTAGCATATATGAGAAAATTTATTTCACATATTTCTTGGTAGTTCTGTAGCCTATGATTCTAAGTGTGAGTACAGACCTCATTCTATTTAGATAGGCTTGACTTTATTCTTATTTAAATGTAGTCATATTCTCTCTCTCACACCTCATTTTGAAACAAGTAGTTCAGCTCTACAATCCCATATTTTAAACATTACATGTTTGATAAGGTGGAAAGGGAATAGCATTGGGTTCCAAACTCAATCAGCCACAAATTGTCTAGCCCTGGGCAAGCCATTCTTAACTTCCCTGGGCTCTAGTTTTTAGGGTGTGTTTATTTGTTTTTTTAATAAAAATAAGAACGTTGGAATTCTAATACCCCTTCCAGGTTGAGCATGCAATAAGTTTAAGGTTCCTTGGGACTATTTGGGGTACTAAATCCCATAGATGATTTTTTGTGCATCCCAAAATCATTTGCCCTCATTTTCTTCTAATTTCTCCCTAAATCAAAATAGAAATGTCTAAATAATTGGCTATGGTAACTAACTGTTTGCTGTGTTCCTTTTTCCCCCAAGAAATGAAAGGAAAAAAGAAAGAAAGGCAGGCCCTAGAAATTTTTGCTGTCTTAATTTCTTTATTACCTGAATCTTTTTATTCTTATAAGGGCAGAGGAGATATCCTTAAGTTTAAGTATTTATGTGACATAATAGTTAAAAGGTAGAATGTTATTTAAAGATAAGTGAGGTATAAGGGCTTTAGTTTTAAAGGTAGCATTTTTTCAACAAAGAAAATATTTCGATATCAAGTACTACTTCAAGAGATGGTACACAACATCTAAAATGGGCACATATCATTAATGAGGATCTTTGGACAACTCATTGTGACTTGAATCTTGTTCTAAAGGATTTTAATCATTTTAGATAAGCAGAGGGACTAGTTATTAAAAGAAACCAAATGACCAATGTGGGACCCATTTTATTTTTATGGTAGCATCCACAGTGACCATTTTATTCTTTTTCCATGGTGGCCCATGGTTCCCTTATAAATCTACATATCATTATTTTCTTATTCTAATTTCAAGCACTAATTTTGCTTTCATTCACCAATTCAGACCCTGTGTTGTTTTTCCAGGATACCCGTAGTTCATCCGAGAGAATTGATGGGAGATATTCTAAATACAGAGTTCACAGAGATTCTCTTCAGCATCACCAAGATGACATCAAGTACAGGAACAAAAGTTTCAAAGTAATGCTCTTTGTATACATCTTTAGTCAGTAAGCATTATCCATGTTTAAGGCTACAGCCTCTTACGCAGCCCCTCCAGTGTTCATGTAAGGGGACTGGTGAAACAGAAGCTTTTTCTTGGTATATGAAATAGCTTTTCAATTCTGTGGAAATAGAGATAAAAAATCCAAAGATTATAACTTTTGGCTTGAGAACTAAACCTTCAGTGTGTGCCATTGTTGCTCAATGTGTTGTTTGTCTGTGGGAACTGACACTGCTTAAGAAATCCTGAGCCAGTTAGCCCCTGGCCCCTTGGTTGGTCAAAGTCTTAGTGCGATGGTTTCCATCCTCTATGTGTAAATCCAGCTCTGTCAGCAATGAAGTCCACAGTAGGTTGACTAACGTATTGTACTTTGTAAACTATAGCCTTGGCATGTCCAGTCATTCTTTTCCTGAGGATGTGAACTCCACGCTCATACTTCAGCTTATGGTTTATGACCATGAAACCAACACAGATACTGGGAAGATTTCACCATATTGACAAAAGTCATGTCATTCCCTAGAGCCTACCTAATGTGCATCTGGGGTATGGATGATTTTAAACCCATTTGGCCCTGAACAGCTCTTAGCTCTTAGAACTGGGAATTCAATAAGTTTAAGGTTCCTTGGGACTAAATCCCACAGATGATGTTTTGGGCCAGATAATAGAGGTTGTCTTAGACACTGTAGGATGTTTAGTTGTATCCCTAAAATCTACTCACTAGATGCCAGTAGCATCCCCCCTGTCAAGTTGTGACATCCAAAAGTGTCCCCTGACATTGCCAGATGTCCTCTGGAGAGCAAAATTGCCCCCCATTGAGAACAGTGACCTGGAGGGAATCCATCTATATTCAAATGTGCACTCCAAGTCCATTTAAAAAAAGAAAAGCTAAAGGCTCTCTGATTTTTTTCTATTCTTACAAACTTTAATATATATGAATATTCATTACACTGTATATATTCACGTATTACAGCCTAATATAATTATTTCTAAGAAGCTTCTTTCCCCCTCTGAATGTAATAGGATAGAATGCTCAGTGGGTATAAAGATGGTGCTCATTTCCATAAGTCCTCCTTAGCATACTTAAAATGAACATTATACTAACTCCATCGCAAACAGAAATTAACAAAATTATGCCAAGTTATCAATACCCTTACTGTGAAGAGGACATCCTGTGACTTTGTTACTTTTTACTTTTGTTTTTTATAAATTGGTATATTGACTATAGTAGTGACCTTGTCTCACGTGGCAATTTTTAAATTCCTAAATCATCTCCCAACATTCTCATCAGGTCCCGTATACTTAAGCATTTCTCCACCATTTAAAGGAGTTCTGCTTATCAACAGAAATGCAAGGTTTAGGCTACAAAAGCTAATAATAATTAGTAATTATGGAGCATGTATCAATACAGACGCATAAGTTGCTCTTTTTTGTAGGTGTTGCATGCCTTATGTACATTATCATGTTTAATCATCACAGCAATCCTGGCAAGTTGGCACCATTATTTTTCCTCTTTTACCATTGAAGAAAGAAAGGTTATAAAGTAATTGAATGGTTGAATCAGGATTAAAACCTAAAACTGCCTGGTCCCTATGATTTATGTCCTTGACCACTGTGCTGTTATAATATAAATTTAGTCCGCATATAACTAATTTTTTCTAGAAGTCGCGAAATGTAGAACTGTATTTTTCTACATAAAATCAGTTTTTTGCAGAAATACATAAACACAGTACATGCCTCTTAGTTCAACAGAGGTCTAGATGCACATGAAACATTTAAAACGTTATTTCCTGATACAGTTATATTTGGTATCAGGTGAATCATTGTTATCTAGTGGCACCCAGATTGCTATAAATCAATACAATTTCCATAACAGCATATGGCAAAGCTATGAATGTTTAACATGTTCAGCAAGTAATCTCGCTGGAGTTCTGTTTAAAATTACATTTGCAGCTGAAGAGGAAAGCAAGCCTAGTTCATAAGAGAGGCCAACATTTAACAGAATGAGAAATAAGTTTGAAAATTCTGCAAATAGATAGTGCAAGTATAGGATAGGGCCACAAAGCACATTTTCTGATGGCATTCTTCCACATTAATACTACTTAAACATTTTAAAACTGATACATTTCAATGTTGAATATATAGACTATTACCATACATAGCAGATTCCTGGCCTGAAATAATGTAGTAATTTAACACAAAACTCATGGAAATATCACATTTTGGTAGTCATTGGAGAGGAAAATGTGAGAACACATTTTTTTCCAATTATAGATACCAGTGGTCATTTGCTCATATGCCTGTTATGTAAATACGTTATTTAAAAAGACTGAGAGGGGAGATAGCTTCAAAAGAAGTATTAGCTTAGATGGATAATGAGAAAGTTATGTTAATCATTTCTTGTCTTCATGGGTAATCAAAAGAGCTACCTCTGGTTAATCATTGACATCTGAAGAAAATGCTTTGAATAAGAGAAATCAGGACTCTTTAAATCAAGAGAGAAGGAACCCCATTACGACTTCAGTTTCAGAAAACATTATTTCAGCAGCTATTAACTTCCCCCACATTTTGCTAGGAGAGAGTTCAAAGAAAAGTCATATTACAGGGATTTGAGTTCATTGGTTCTACTGAAAACTGCAGTTCCAGGAAATCAGTGTAAGATTCCATTTAATTCAACAAACATTACTGTACAGCTACCGTACTGTAAACCACTGTACTACCTGTTGGGGGACGTATAAAGATGCAGAAAGCATGCTCTTCAAGGAAGGAATAGTTACCTAGTCATCTTGATTCTAGCAGCTAATTCTTGCACAGTTGTTCTAGAGCAGAAGTCGGCATACTGCTCATAGGCCAAATCTTGCTGCCAACTATTTTTGTAAATAAAGCTTTATTGGAATATAGCCACACTCATTTATTCATCTATTATCTATGGCTGCATCTGCACTCTGGTAGAGTTGAGTAGGTGCAACAGAAACCTTATGGCCCACAAAACCTTATTTACTCTCTGGCCTTCTACAGAAACATTTTGCCAACCCCTGGTCTAGAGAAAAGAGAAATTAGACATCTACTTTTTCTTCCTTTACACATTATATGGCACATCTCCTTTTCTTTGTTTACCAATTAAATATATACTGTCCAAGCTCTTTGGAAAGTCATAATGCTTATCCATTCATTCAACAAATATTAAGTGCCAGCTATGAGCCAGGAACTTTCTAGGTGCATGAGACTCAAATCAGTGAACAAGAGAAAGATCCCTGACATTTTGGAACTTCTCTTGTAATTGGAAGATATTCATGTTTGCTGTTGTTGTTGTTGGTTTTCTAAACACAACATCCAATAAACATTTATTGGGTTTCTACTGTAAACAAGGCACACTGTGCTAGGGGCTCGAGGTAATGGCGTAATAAGAAAAACCATTACCCACCCTTAGGAATTTAAACCCTTCACACAAACAACTGTAAGGCAAAGGAGAAAGGGATAAATACTATAAAGGTGGTCCCAATAAACCACATTAGGTGTTCAATGGAAAGAACTTTGCTCAAGAATCTTTTGAAAAGAGGTTTGTGATGACAAGGTACAGGGAAGTGTTTTATCCACATCTCAGTTTGGAAGAGGATCTCTATTAGCATTTCAGTTATAGAACTCTGACTGTATTGCTGTTGACAGACAAATAACTGTTGGCATAGCAGAACCATGTTGGCAACTGGCTTCTCTCGTGTTTTTGCTGTTGTAAGAAGGCAGGGAAACATCCAACATAACCGCATGGCTGGGGGAGGCAAGGGTTAGCGGGAAGTCAGCAAGTCAGGTTCTTTTTCAGTCAGTCCAAGGCTAGAGCTGACCTTCTGTTGTTTATTCCCATGGCAGTCACCAAGACAAAAATGATCCGATTTCTAGAAACCTGTCAAGACTTTGAACAGGACCAATGTCTACATTTGTGAGAGCATAATGTAATATTGTATTAAGTTGACCAAGCTAACTGGAAAAAGCCTGATCTGAAAATTTATATTCAGAATTCAATTCAAAGCTGAATCGAACACATTTTCTCTGTCTTGGTAGACAACAGAAGCATTTCATGGACTCTCTTTCATCAGGCCTAATTGGGTTTCTGCAGGACATAGTCTTCCTTGCTGTCCCAGCTGTTTCAAATAGAACAGAATGTTCAAAAGTCAGCCAGTAACACAGCATTGCTAATCTGAATTCACGGAGGAGCATGGTTTTGTCCAAGAAATTCCTATTTGTTACCTTTACCCATGCTAAGTATATGGTTTTAATTAAAACTGGAATTTTTTGGTGAAAATCACAGAAGGCACGTTTTTTTCCCCATCCTTCCTCTCCTGAAAGAAAAGTCATGATTTTTAACGTCTAGTTGGAGAGTTAGTATGCAATGTCTTTTTAAAGAAGCAGATGTTTTACAGGATAACATGAGGGAGGTGAAGAAGTATTGATAGTGGCTTTTAGCAGAGTTTATGGAAAGCAAAGTTTGCCAAAGCTCTTTGTCATATTTGTTCAGTGTAAGCATGTGTGTGATATAAGTACATGTTTTGCTCCTGGTAGTCATTTCTCCCTCATTGAATCTCTGTGATTTGTTTATATCTTGCTCACAGCAATTAATGGCTGTTAGCACATTCTCTCTCAAGTCAGCTATTTCTGTACATATCTTAAATCTTCTTCAACAGTAGCTTCTAAAGCATGCTATGCATAATTCCTGGTACAATTCAAGATTGTAGGTGATGCATGCACATCTTTATTTTAATGACTATAAAAGTATATCACTAGTGTGTTATTCATGTGATTTTACAGATATTGCTTGGGAATAGTAGTGGCAACCATGGGGAAATTTGAGAGAGCTTTAACTCTACAATACACCAATTATCTCATTTGTAACCACTCTTCCCCATGCTTTGATAAGGAATCATATGTAAACTGCTATGCAAATGCAGCTCTGTGCTGCTGTCAGCCCCAACCGATTTGCCATCCTTTAAGCCTCTCCTCTATAGAAATTGAGTTACAGGTTAATTTTTAAATAAACATAAAAGAAAATGGTAGTATAACTATGAGTGAACATTGAAGTCTGGGAAATGCTGTTCTACTGGATTGTATAGGCTTTGAATGCAGGCGCCGTCTGACTCATCTTTGATTCCAGAATATACAGTGAGTGTACAATATATGTTAAATTGGTGATTTAAAAAACTTAAAAAAAATTTTTTTTTAGTTTCAGCCTTTCTAAAATTCTAACAGAAATTTAAGTGCCATTTTTCCAGTAATGCTTATATGAAATATCCAAAACCTTGCAGGCAATCAAATCATGCTGAAATCTAAAGAGATGTTTATTCTTTTAAAGTGATCAAGACTAGCCTGCTAGCTATAATACTTAACTAGTTGATTTCATCTTGCTCTTTAAAAGTTAGATGAAAGGTTGCTAGTTGAATTGGAATTTTTTCTTTGTTATAAAATCTGAAAATTATAATGAATCAAAAGTGCTTATTCAGGAATCAACATGGATACATAGATGAGCATATTAATATTTTAACTTATAAGAGCCTCACTCTACCAAACCTAGATCCCTTAACAAGCCACATGCTTTCACCCTTCCAAATAATTTACTCAACAAGAATATTAAGAAACGAAAGATTGTGAAGAAATTCACCTCTACGGGCCATTTTTAATAATCTCAAATTCAAAACTCTAGGTACTAAAAACATAAAAAATACCAGTTAAATTTGTTATTAGTTTTTTTTTTGTTGTTATTAGTTTTTAATGAACAGGCCATAATATATTCTTTGAAACAATGATTGTTTCCTTTAAAATAGTTGCTTTAAGAAAATAAGCACAGATTCCAATAAGGCCACCATCATTACAACATCTTTGCATCTTTGCCTTTATCAGTGGCACATTCTTTTGAGTGTGCTTTTTTTATGGTAAATTTTTATCCACTGTGAGTAGATTTGGTTTCTGAAAATGAATTAAAGTCATGTGGCTCCCAGTTTAAAGTAGGTAAAAAAAAAAAAAACTGAGTAAAATCTTTTTCATTAGTGATTCACTAGAAATATAAAATTTTATACAATAAAATATCAATTAGATAAGGGTAAATGTATTAGTACTATTAGAAAAACTGCTCAAAGAGCTTCAGATGGCTTCATCTAGCACAGTATTTTCACTAGTCTCTTAATCTGGTAAATGAGTATTACATAGAGTTTCCCAAAAGTCACCATACATAGGGAAAATGGAAAATTGTAGCTATTATAAATGTACCTTTATTTACAAAATATCCATTACAAAATTTTTCCTAAATTTTGGGACACCCTGTAGTATCATTGTATCAATTGGGATTTCCTGTGGTAAAAATAATTTGCATAGTTAGAAGTACTGGTTGTTCACTGGTTCTGTCCAGATAGATTAGAATCATAAAATGTTAGTTCTAAGAGGACTTAGACATTATCTGGTCCAGCCCCCTAATTTTTTTACATGAAGAAACTGAGAATACAAGAGTAGCAGTCTTCTCTTTCTAAGCTTCTACCATAGCAAATTTTAATTTCTGCACTTTTGTCAAGAAATGATCATATATGAGTTCCTCACTACAGGTGGCACTATGCTAAATTGTGGAGTATTTGGATGGGTAGATGGAAAGAAGGATAGATAGAAACAATCAAAACCTCACCCTCATGGAAATTAAAATTTAAAATTGTCCCAATTGACTTTCAAATAGAAATAAGGTTTACTGAGGAAGAAATTAAGCTTTCTTGAGCACTGGTGGAGAATTGGGAATTCAAGTGGGGCAGAAATGAAGGCACAGTGCATTGTTAGGTTAGAGACAAATTCAGAAAAAAGTTCTGCCACAGATTGAGAAATACATACATGTTTCTTCCTTCTTTCCAGGGGAATAGTTGGATAAATTAAAATTTGAAAAGATTAAATGTATCATTTGTCTAATAAACTTTGAACTTCTAATATTCCTGAGAGAAAAATGCTTGGTGGGCATCATTAAATATTAATCACTAGAGATCAGTTTAGCAAAGAAATTTAGTTAGGTTGGAACACTTTTAAGAAACCAATTACAATGTGGGTTATGAAAAAGAAGTGGAAGAAGCCCAGGGAAAATATTAGAAAATACAAGTCCCTTCACCCAATGGAATTTTTGCAGAGAATTCTGGCTAACTACCTAGTTGAGACTTAAGATGGCAATAAAAATAGGCCCTTGTGCTAAGGATATGCTAAAAAGCAAAAGCTGGGATTATTAAAATTGCAAAGAAACTTCTTTTCAACAAATATTTTATTTTTAATACTTAAGTATTTGATTCAAAGATAGGTAAGAATTAGAAAGAAACTCTCATTTTATGGTCACTTTGTAAAATTTACTTATATAGAAATTCCACAAATTAAATATCAATACAGAATTGGAAGAGAGGAAAGTATTTTTTTCATATTTTGTTTTGTTGATTATTCAAAGGGATTATGAAATTGTTTTCATTTACGGTAGTCTTGTAAGATTAATTTTGCTAGTTCTATTTCAAGATAGTATGGGGGATTCTGACAGTTTTTTAAAGACTTATAAAATGTTAGAACTTAAACACATTAGAGTTCAACCTCCTGATTTTTCATATATGAAAAAAAGAAATGAAAGTGGTTAAATGAGGAGTAAGTCAGCAACTGTAAAGAGAAAGGATAACAGTTCTAAATGTATATACACTCACCTGTAAACAAAGTGTCAAAATATGTGAAGCAAAAACTAATAGAACTGTAAGGAAAATGAGACAAATCCTTAATTATAGTTGGAGATACCAACATTCCTTTCTCAGTAGTTGATAAAACAATAGGCAGAAATCAATAAAGATACAAAAGACTTGAACAATACTATCAACCAACTAAACATAACTGACACTTAAAGAATATTTCCTCCCAGCATCTAATTACATATATTTTTCAAGTACACATTGGACATTTTCCAGAATAAACTATATCCTGGGTGATAATGCAAATCTCAATAAATTTAGGATGCTTGAAATTATGCAAAATATGTTGTCTACCCACAACAGAATGAAACTAGAAATCAATAGTAGAAAGATACCTGGGAAGTTCCCAAGTATTCAGAAATTAAACAACACACTTCTTAATAATCCATGGATTGGTTAAAGAAGAAAGCAAAAGGAAAATTAGAAAATATTTTAACTATATGAAAATAAAAACACTATTTATTAAAATTTTTAGTGGGATCAACTAAAAAGTGCTTAGAGGGAAATCTGTAACATTAAATGAGTATTACAAAAGAAGAAAGATCTAATCAATAATTTAATCTTCCATTGTAAGAAACTAGAAAACAAAGAGTAAATTAAAGTCAAAGTAAGTGAAAGCAAGGAAATAGTAAAGATAAGATCAGAAATCAATGAAATAAAAAGTGGAAAAGTAAGAAAAATAAATTAAACCAAAATTGGGCTCATTGAAAAAATTAATGAAATTTAAGAACCGCTAGCCAGACCAATAAGGAAAAAAAAAAGAAGCTAATGGTCAATATTAGGAATGAAAGAGGAACATTACTAGAACTCCTAATGGCATTAGAAGGATAATTAGGGAATATTATGAACAACTCTACCAATAAATTTGACAACCTAGATAAAATTGATACAAATGGACAACCTTATAATGTGTTAGCCAGTAATTCCAATTCTAGGAATTTATATTAGATAAATAAAATAAAAATATGGACAAAGCTTTTTATACCAACATGTTTATCAAATGATTGTTTATAATAGAAAAAACTTAAATCAATCTTAAATTTCCAACAGTAGGAGATTAGTAAGATAAACTGTGATATAATGATGATAGAGAAAATTTGATATATAATGTTACATAAAAAAAGTTGGAAACAAAATTGGCAACAAGTGGTGATCTCAATATAAAAAGATATTTATAAATAAGAACTGGAAAATGTACCCTTAAATTATCATACACTAATAAATTTTTATTTTAATTTGTAGGGTTATTTGTTTTCTTCTTAATTTTTCTTGTATTTTCCAAATTTGCTAAGAATGAAATATCAGTGCCAGATTTTGACTATCATTTGTGAAAAAGCTGGTTTTATCACAAAATATGTAATTTTTTTCTGTAAACAGAAAAGATATAACTTCTACTTTGATGCCAGTTGATTTTGTTTTAGAAATTTAAAATCATGCCTTTTAAGAAGAATGAATAGTATTCAAATATTTCTGTGTACTTCATCCTTCCACTGGTAGTCACATTTTGAGGCCATCATTACACCATCTGTTCCAACAAGGTGCCGACACCTACATGTCTACTCCTGTCCTCTGACTTTCTCAGTTCAGGTGTCAATGGGCAAAATGTGTGTTTGTTTCCCTTATTTTTTTCTTTCTCTTATTGCCCATAATGATCAAAACATCTTTTAGTGGGAAACCATTCATTATGCTTTTCTCTTTCATCTTTCATATGGAAACCGTGATTCAGTGGAAATTTCTAGCACTGATTGAGGGCATATCCCTCCTTTTCATTTACGCATCTTCCATCACCACCCTGGCCTTTAGTGTGTCCCATCTGAGCTACGACAGCCAGCTCACCTGCCTCTAATTGCCACATGTCAACTCATTCTAAACAAGTCATTGGAATACACTTGGGACACACAATGTATATGCTTTCCTTTCAGAGATCCTACAGTGAATGACTTCAAGTTTCTTATGAAATCCCCATAACTGTAGAGAATTAAAAACCACTTGGTTAAAAACTGCAGGGTCTTCATCTTAAATCTTTTGACCTCATCTCCCTTTTGGTACATGAAGGCTAATGATCTTGAACCATCTGAGGATTATGCCTGTAGCTCAGAATAAATGGGCCTTTTACAAATGCATACAAGATTTTTTTGGCCTTTTTTTTTTTTTTTTTTAAGAGTTAGGGTCTACCTCTGTCACCAGGCTAGAGTGCAATGGCCAGATCATAGCCCACTGTAACACTTCAACTTCCTGTGCTCAAGTGATCCTCCCCTGCTTCAGTTTCCTGTGTAACTGGGACTACAAGCACACACCACTCATCTGGGCCATCACTGCCTGGCTGCCTCTCTCTCCTTTCTCCTTACCTTCCACTTTTCCATACTCCACCCGTAAGTTTTCACCTGGCTCATTCATTGATTCATACTCAGCATTCAAATTTTGCCTTAAATATCACTTCCCACAGTGGTCTTCTCCAGTCCCCAAATCTAACTTTTGGTTCTTCCTGTTACTTCCTGTTCTTATGGCACTTAGTATAGTTTTTAATTATCTCATGTATTGTACAGTTTAATGCCTTTCTGTTCTGTAAGCCCCAAGGGTTTCTGATCATATACCCCGATGTCTTGTTCCTTCTTTGCCTAGCACATAGTAGGTGCCAAACAAGTTTATTGTTGAATGAATGAATGAATGAAAGAAGGAAAAAAAAAAAGAAGTATAATAAACAATTATACAACATTCATGAGAAAAAAATTGCAATTTTACTGTTTCTCACTGAAAAGTATATTAAAGCA
This sequence comes from Cheirogaleus major, assembly GCA_963574435.1. Lineage (NCBI taxonomy): Eukaryota > Metazoa > Chordata > Mammalia > Primates > Cheirogaleidae > Cheirogaleus > Cheirogaleus major. The sequence continues at coordinate 42,533 of CAUYPO010073142.1, read as the reverse complement.
CCTATTTTTAATCTATTAGTTAATTCATTTAAAGTTATAATTCTCATTTTCAGCTAAGATTTGGGGAGAAGAGCACATTCATACAATACATGAGAGGATTCTTTTCTATGTTCATTTTTGTTTATTAAATATTTGTTAAATGAGTAAGAAGATTAATATAATCATTGTGGAAAGTAGTCTAGCTAAATGTATTTAAAACATCAAATTGTTTTTATTGACCCATTATTTCTACCTAAGAATTAGTCAAAAGAATAATCCTAAATGTGGAAAAGGTTATATATTTAAAGATATTTCTCAAAGTATTATTTATAGCAGTAAAACACTAGAAACCACCTAAATTCCAAGTAAAATCATGACTGAGTAAAACATAGTATATCCACTGCTGTGATCCCCAAACCCCAGGCTGTGGACCGCTACCAGTCTGTGACCCGTTAGGGGCTGGGCTGCAGAGCTCCACAGTCGCCCCCCTGCCACCCTGCCCACACTCCCTGTCCGTGGAAAAATTGTCTTCCATGAAACTTAGGATGGGGAGGGAGGGGGGCGCAGCAGGAGGTAACCAACAGGCAAGCAAAGCTTCATCTGTATTTATATCCACTCCCTATCGCTTGCATCACCGCCTGAGCTCCGCCTCCCCACTGCCCCCTACTGTCTGTGGAAAAATTGTCTTCCATGAAGCCAAACCGGTGCCTGGTGCCAAAAAGGTTGGAGAACACTGCACCATATTGTATGAGTAACCCATAAAGTAAAGATTAGGATAATTTAATGACTTCAAAATGTTTATAGTACAAATGTAAATAAATGAAGAACACAAAGTTTTATAACTATGTTTATAAATCCTATCTATAGAGGGGAAAAACACTGGAAAGAAAGATGTCATGCTGCTATGGCAACGAGTGATTTCTTTCTTTTTCATATACTCTTTAGTATGCACATATATTTATTTTTTACAAAGATTATAATTGTATTAAATTGTGCATGTATAACGTAGCTCATATATTAAGATTTAATTTCAGTTTCAGCACATTTAAATGAGTCTCAGTCCTTAAGATTTTACAATCATTGACCTGAAATGCCATGCTTTCTTTTTTAGGATGACAGAACCTCTATGGGAGGTTCCTACACTCGTGAGTTAGATCTATCATCCTCTTGGCAGGACCGTAGTCGCTTCCTGTCTAGTCCACGATTTTCACACTTGAACTGTAAGTAATGAAGTCCTGTACCAGTTTTTAAATTGGATTTAAGAAAATACAGCACACAGAAAAGTGAAAGTTTAAGGCTGGTGACATGGTAGTAATAGTCCTGTTATGAGTCTTAGAAAATTCTTATTATGAATCGTACAAATAATCCCCAAGTATATTTATAATATTATGTAATTTACTAAAAAATATATGGAATCTCATCTTTTTAGACCTTATACTTCTCAGAAAAACAATACGTCACTCAGGTGAAAATCTTAATTAAGCAAATTTTTTATTTTAACTATGGATGAGTAAGTAAAGGAAGTTATAATAAAATTCGAGTCATCATAAAGCAGAAAATCTTTGCATATAACTATTCAGAAATGTGAAATCTTATACAAAGAATAAGAATGCTTGCTTGATTTCACTCTGAATATTCTGTAACTCTTGCTAAGATGTCATCAACAGTATCAACAAGGTATGGATCCATTGGTCCAGGGTGCCATCCCCCACCATCTATCCCCTTTTCTTCCCTCCTGTATTTGTTCTTCACATTTCAGCTTTTATGTTGTATGCTTAAAGAGACTTCAGAACATACAGTTTTAAATGTGGTCTCTGTTATGAACACCCACAATGTGCTATACAAGTTTCCTTTGAAACCTTCAGAATAGTAATTATAGAGTTATTTGTTATTTGAGTGGCTTTTTGTTCCCTAATTCTTCTCTCCACCAAAGAGGGAACTTCATGAGGAAAGGAACAATGCCTGTTATGTTCACCACTGTGTCCTCAGTACTCTACATAGTTCTTGGCACATAGTAAATACTCAATTAATATTCAAATAATATTAGATGAATGCATGATGCATGAGTTTTTTTAAAATCCACTTTTATCTAAACTATTGGAAGTAGAATGTTACTTAATGGATTCTTATTTAGATGATATTTTAGTTCTTCAGTTTACCATGGGCCTGGAGGGTTATGCATTAAATTTGATGATTCTGTCATTTAAAATAGCTAGATTGGTATAAAATAAAATACCAAAACGAGCCACAAGGAAGTAGGTCAAATCCAAAGGTGATAAGTCCCATTTTTTCAGATTTATATTCATGGATTCATTGAATAAATATTTATCAGTTTCTGATAAATGATTTGGTTTTTATTATTCCATGATTATTTTATTTGAAATGCTAAGCATTTTCTCTTTCCTGTCTTCATCATTTTACCAAGTGATTTTGTATCTGCATAAACCCTCTGCTATTCTAATCTGGCAGGCACCCTTCAATATGGGTCATATCTCAAGTTGGCTATGGCACCTCAGAATCTAATATATACATAGGCCAATTTTTTTTTTGTCACTCATGTTAAGCCAAGGAAAAATTTCACCAGGTCTGTTTAATATATAAATAAACATGGAGGAGGGTTAAGGACTAGGCACCATGAAATATCAGAGTATCCCACTCAATAAGACATTCAAGAGCATGGAGAGTGCAGGTCTTTGTTCTACTGCAATTTAAATGTGCCATTATGACTTTCGTAGGCTCCCTAGAAGGGCATCTAGAAGGAAGTAGTTTGAAGATATTAAATAGAAAACATCAAGGTTTTGGGAATTTTATTTAATATTATGATAAACAGTGAAAGAAACTATATTTAGCTTTCTATTCTAGCATTTCATGACCAGTTGTGATCATTAATTAAGAAATATTTCTCACAGGCAGCCATAGGTTTCTATATAAATATACTGGCTCAAAAGGAAATAAAGATAAGTAAGAATAGGAAAAAATATCATTGAGATATTTTGAATAAGAAACCACTTACAATAGTTTATATTGTAAAATCTGACTGAAAAATTTGGCTTAAAAAGTAAAACTGTTTATTACTTATTTACTTAATTTATTGATTAATTCATAGCCTTATGTTTTACCATTCTTCTTGTTTACAAATTTGTTTTATAATTTTCCTCCTGGGCTGATCCCCATATTTTCAAGAATACTTTTTAAAATTTAGTCATAGCTACTTTATCATTAATTATTTTTAAGTAATTAAACTCATTTCTAAAAGTCATATTTATTCTTATTTGCTTTTCTGATGAGCCTTGAATTTCCCATATGTTTTTAATAATGGAGTATATTGTAAGTGGGAAAAATTAGGATCACCCTGAATACTTCTGCATTTTTATAGCATAATTTCAGCTTACTTATAGAAATTAAGTTATTTCTCTTTAATCTCCTTTTAAACTTCTAAAATTAAAAAAGAGAGAGAGAGAGAGAGAGAGATATGTTGGGACCAACAAAGAGAAAAACAGAACCTATAGCAAATGGATAATACAGGGAACAAAAGATGTTTTAAAAAAATATATTAATACCCTCAGAGAGATAAGAAAAAATATTATGTCCATTAACTTTAATAAGAGCGAGATACCATGAAAAACAAACACAAAATAAGAGGGTTCAGAATTTTAAAATATGATTACCATAAAGAAAAAAGAAAACCAGAAAGCTGGAAAACAAAGTTGAAAAAACTAGGAAAAGAGAAGAAAAAGAATGGGACAATAGAGAGAAAAGGTAAGATTTTTAGAAAATCAATTTAGTAGGGACAATACAGGATCAATGAGTTTTGGAGTGAGAGAACAAGTGGAACAGGTGGGCAGGAGTGGCCGGATTCAAAGGGCCCAGCCAACAAGTTCCTACTGCGGAGCTGTCATCCTGCCACTCTTTTCCACCCTCTGCCTATGTTGGTAAGTCATGTTTCCCAGATCATATCCCTCCCTCTTTCTTGTTTCACTTCATTCTTTTGTATTAGCACATCGGAGAAAGGGAGGTAAATATTTTCAGTCTTTGTATTTCTAAAAATAGACTTTTTCCATTCACACTTTACTGAGACTTTGGCTGGCTATAAAATTCTAAGTTGAAAATGAGTTTCCTTCTGAAGTCTTTGAACAATTATCCTTTAAAATCCAATGTTATTGTTGAAAAATCATAGATGGATAGGTACAGACTCTCATTCCTTTGAAGTCATCCTCTCCACTCGCTCTTTACCCTACCATACCCTTCCTACCCTTGACCCCGGGAACTTTTAGGATCTTCTCTTTAACCTCAGTGAGTCTGAGATATTATGCCTCATTGTGAGTCTTGTTTTATTTATTTTAGCTACTTATTTAGCTATTCTAGCTACTTGTTGGATGGGCCTTTTTAATCTGGACATTCATGTTCTTCACTTCTCCCATACTAAAAAAAGAATAGAGAAAGATTCTATGAGAAAATCTTTAGGAAACAAACAAAAAACTGACAGATTATCTGATACAGTTAAGTGCCTAGAAAAAAAAAAAAGACCATTAATAGACATATGGCAGATCTAATTGAGTAATTAGAAACAATTAAGATGGTCACAGAGAAAGAGCAAACAAAAAAATAAAAGAAAATTAAAAAAAGGGTCAATTAATAAGCCTGGGGGAAAAATGAACAAGAAAAGAAACATTGTCATAGTGTACCTATTAGGTTTGTGTGAGCCGTATTTACATAGTCAAAATAACATAAACACTCACTACTGACATAACTAAAAGTTCAGAAGTAACTATATTGGGAGGATGAGGTGAGGAGGTGTGGGTGGGTGTGGATAATGTCTAAAAATGATAAATCAGAAAATAGCAATATAGGCTTTTTTTACATAAATGAAATACAGAAAATAAAGCTAAAGGAGTTGATTGTGACTCTCTTTTGGGGAGTAGGATTATGGGATTTGGAGGGATGGGGCAAGAGACTCCTGTTTTTCTGTGCAACCCTCTGGTATATTTGATATGTATATGTACACTTTGGCTAAAAATGTTTCTTATGAAGATAAATGCTACTAAAAAAACCCCAGCTTTTATCTCTGACAAGCAATTTCCTAATTTTCTTGTTAATTTCTGAATGAAACATGAAACTGGGGTTTGGAATTTAGAGCAATTTAGACCTGTGTAGGGGCTTGGGGAGTAGATAACCATAGGTCCTTAGACAGACATGAGTTTCTAGGCCCACGGAACAGGCAATTTCTTCCTCTAGTTGGAATCTGTACTGAATGAGGCCTTTCGTCTAAGCTGTAGATGCTAAGGCATTCATTCTGCTGACTTAGATGCCCTGTCAAACTGTGACCAAACTAAAGCATAGAATCACTGACCATGGAAAAAACAAAGGAAATGGGAAAATACTGCATAATTTGTGGTCACTGAAATGATCCAGCATTAATGAAAGTTTGTTTTAAGAAGTAATTTATGTCAGCTTTGTGTAGTTCAGGTCAATTCAAGAAAAGGTAGATTCCTTCTGCCAGGAAGAAGGGAAGAAATGTATAAATTGTAAGCTTATATTACCATTGGAAATAGGAACACAGAAATCCATTATTTAAAACCATGATCACTACCAAATTTATCCTGGCTGGCTAGAAGTTATGGCCATGAGTCAGGGCACTCTTTTAGAAGACTTGGATTCCATTACCTTCAGCCTGTAGACAGTGGGGGCTTAGTAAGAGAGACGCATAATGTCAGCTTTTGAAACTGTCATTTTTGTTTTTTATAAGTAGCAACTGACCACTAGTCTCCATGTATAGCTCCTTTTAGACTAAAGGAACACAACTCCAGGACAGGGCCATCACTCCCGGGGCTTTGACAGGACCAGCCTTGAGTGAAGTCTGTAGTAATCTGATGACTTCTAGAAATCTCTAGTCCTTTGAGACTAAAATGCTTAATCTTTGTGGAGTTGGTTTCTCCAAACCAAATTTTAAAAATAAATGCAGATTGCAAATTTTCTGTAAATCTAAAACAGTACTAAAAAAATGTTTATTAAAATAAATAAGCCTAAAAAGAAAGTACTGTGATTTTTCATGGGAAAATAATGGTATCTAAGGATTATTATAGAAGTTGGAAAGGAATCTTACATATTATTTTAACTTGATACTCTTAGGGAAGCAAATTAATAAAAGTTTCTTTAAAAAACCATTCCACTTCCTTACCTCAGTTTACATTGCTATAAAAAGAAAAGTTAGTATTCTCAATTTGTGTTTTGAGGTGCCTCTAAGTTCCTTGGGTGAAAAATAATTTATCCACAGCAAGAATAGCATACTATTTCCACTTCCATGTTATACTCCAAGGTCCACCTGGCTAACTGTGAATAGATACTTCATATGTAGTCTGTTCTCAAACTTGTAGGATAAAATGCCAAAAATTAATGGCAATAAAAACATTGGGGCACTAATAAGGCAAGAAAATTGTTTCTTGTCCATGAAAGGATTTAATTTCGTGAGGCTAGTGACTACGTTTCAGGTATTTTTCACTGATCAATTAGATGCCACATATTGTTAAATAATTGAGTTCTGATTATTGCAATTTAACAAGGTACTCTCTAGATGCTCTCAAGAAAGCAGCTATAAAATTCTCAATTGACTATCTTTTAACTTGTTCAACCAATATTTAGTAAGAGGCCATGCACTGTGCTCTGTATTCAGTTCTGGAGGAGACAATAGTGAACAAGACAGGCAAAGTCACCTCGTCTCATAGAAAAACAGGTAGTGAGCAAGTAAACATACACGTTAAAGTGGCAAATTGGTGCTATAAAGGTGAAATGATGGAAGGTACTGGCACAGGACCACTCCTTTAGATTGACAATCAGGGGATGCCTCTCTGAGAGGTGACAACTCAGCTGAAACCTGAATAGCAAGAAGAATCAGCTGAGTCAAAATTGGATAGAAAAAGTCTTCCTGAAAACAGAAGCAGAAAATACAAAAGCTCCAAAGATAGGGACATCATCGGCTAGAGAGGTGGCTGCCAAGCCAGTGAGTGAGTGAATAAGTGTGGCCATAGTCAGATGTTTGGATTTTATTCTAAGTTATGCAGGAGAGTGAGTTATTCAGGAGAGTGACAATCTGATTTACTGTTTAGAAAGAAAATTCTGGTTGTGGTGTGGACAAAGGATCATAATGGAGCAGATGAAAAACAGGAAGGGAGAAAACGGTGACCTGGGCTGGGGCGATAGTAATGGAGATGGTGCGAATCAGGACTCAGGTGAAATTGGATAGTAGAATCATCAGAACTTACTCTTAAATTGGGTGGAGGGATCAGGAAGAACAAAGGAAGAGGGAAAATCAATGTCTGAGAAACTGGACAGATGGGTATGTATATGTCATTTTCTACAAGGAGAAGAGTAAGGAATAAGCAGGCATTAGAGAGTAAAAATCAGGAGGGAAGATTTCACATGGACATTTTTGATATAGATGACTGGAGCTCAGAAGACAAGGAAGAAGTAGTAGAAAAACAGTAAACTCAGATTCCAGATTTATTCTCAGGAGACTAGAGGAAGAGACAAACAGGATTCCATAAAAAGGAGACCCTTAAGATTTCTCCCTTTAAATGCATGTGTGTTTATGTGCGTGTGTGGTTTATATCATTGCATTCTGGCAAAGCGCACACCTTCCATTCTTGGGTAATCTTCAAATTTTTAAAAAAAGCTTTTAAATCATATAAATATGTGGTTTTGGAAATGTAGTAAAATAATTTTGCTTATTCTTACATTGAAGGTCTGTTAGTCCACGTAAAGTTTAATTATAGAAAACTAAATTGAATATCATGATTTATTAACTACCCTCTGCAAAATTAATTTGTTAGCCCAGGTTTTATATTCACCTAGGTTTTTCTCTTTCTCTCACCTTGCCAGCATTTTCCAAAAGAACTGTTGCTTCAGATTCAGCTTCAATCAAGGAAGATGCCACAAGTTTACCAATGAATGGAACAAGTCCACAATCCAAAAATGAGGAATATGAGAGCTAAAAAAGCAAACTTAGTTCCTTTACATGAGTATTTTACAAATAATAACATCTGTTCTTGCAGCAGTTGAGCCCAGATTATCTAACAGACATACCTGCAGTTTCAGCTCTTCGGAATTGCCAAGCACTGACTAAAATGATGTTATGGTGGTCTTTGTAAATGATATGAGTTAAACCAATCCAAATAATATCAGCTCAGGAATGATGTGCAGCTAATTTATCGGCAACTTACATGAGCACAGAAAGAATGGTATTTTCACTTTGCAATTTCCTTTTTAAGTGTGGTCAGTCACATTTTCCTGACAAAAATTTGGATTTATAATTGAGGTCCTTTCATAAATTACTGGCAAAACAAAAGGAGGAAAATGAGATCCCCTCAAGGCAAAAGTGGCCAGCACTTTAGATTCAGGGAGCATTTATATACAATTGATTTTTAAAAAATGCATTCTACCTAATAAATTATCATGTGTTATAACATGTCATGAAGATATGCATATATATTAGACAGTCCACTTTATAAATGCTCAGGATTGTTACATCCATCATCTCAGCAGTCTGTTACTACATGCGGTAGCTTAAAATTATTTCCAGTCATCATTTTTATTAGCAATAAAGAATTTATAAATGATATCTGAATTGTAGAGCATTGTAAAGAATTCATAGCACAATTTATTTATTTATCTTTGGGTGGCCAAATATCCCATTATGATGACTTCAGTCATAATCTATCTGCACCATCTTTGGTTTACTGTGACCGAAATCACAGCACCAAACTCCTGAGTCCATGAGATTTACTCTGCAAGGGTTCTTGTATAATTTGGTACTGTCTACTTCTAGCATCCCAGCTTTTCTGGACATCAAAGTGTTTTTTGAGAATTATTCCCTTTACATGCTGATCTACCAATGGAGAAAGATTTATGTTAAATGCTAAAGAATGGTAAAATTCCAGGAACTGAATCCTATTGGGCCATTGTGGGAAGATTGTGCACAAAAACAAGGACAATAAAGCAATACCTTTGTAATGTGCATTATATTTTGTGTTTGTCAAAGTATATTTGCTTGTTAGATTTCTCGTATTTTGTAAAGATGCTTCTATTTACACTCAAGATATGTTTTCCTAACTTGCCTTATTTGAAGGTACAGAAGAAGAAATGGCACTCTCTTTCTGTGAACTTGAATGCAACTCTTACTATAGTACATGGGGATGTTTCATATAAAAAAATTACATAACACAAACTATATAATCTCTGAGAGTATAGCCATGCATTTTATCATGTATTCATTCCAAACCCCACCCCCCCGCCCCTGTTTTTCTTGGTTCCTAGTATATGCTAGTCATTGTGCGAGGAGGAAAAAAAGAGATATAAAAACAGGTATGCATGTCCCAAAGTTTGTTTGGCATTAGGAATTACATGAAAAAAGAGATGATGTGTTCAGGCTAGCTGGAGAAATTCTGGATTAGACAACATTAAACAGGTTTGGTTTTCTTTTATCTAACTTAAGGACTTCTCAGAGCTGTGTAAAGTGTTAATTAGCATCATGAGGTTTTAGTGGGAGTCTCACTTTTGAAGGAGTGGCTAACAGTCCTGATGTTCCATATAACCTGTATCACCCTAAGATAATATTTAGGGTATTGAGAAATTATTACCATGGATGTTTTGACCAACAGCATAATATTTTAGTCTTTGGACCTAAATAATTAACAGTAAAAAAAAAAAAAAATAAGGAAGAAAATTAACAGGTTTTACTTAAATCCTGAGGATAAAAGTTAAATAGCTTTTCTCTTTATGTATTAGTAGGGACTTCAGCTCATTCTGTTTAATAGGAATTGATCTAAACTATTATTAGAGCATCTGTGGTCATTAAAAAAAAATTAAACCAAGCCAGTTAGACCTGAAAGTTTAAAGTAACTGAAATTATTTACTTAGAAAATCCTTGAAAACATATTAGCTTGTGATTTTATAACAGAATGGAGAGGACTCTTTTGAAAGACGTTTTTAAATTTGAAAAAAAAGTCATTATATCATGTTATTGAATGCCCTGTGCTACTATTGGATGAATGAAGGTGTCTGACTTTAAATATGGAACACACAAGAACTTCAAAGGCAAAGTCAACTTTTTGTGAGCAACGAGTTTGTCAAAATTCCTTGGCCCTCTGTTTATATGGAATTAAATCCAAGAACCTGTCTCCTCTGAGAATTTTTTCTATCTCTTGCAGTTATCATAAGCTTGAGTTGGAAATCAAAAAGAATGCTAAGGAAACACTAATAGTTTGATTTATACATTTCAAAACCAACAACTTCTTTTCCTTTACTCACTCCTTTGGCAGGATGGCCTCAATTATGTGTGATATTGCCCCCATTTGAGTCCACCATATTGCTTGTATCACTGGGACATTGGAAAGGATAAACCTTATTCTGCAATAAGCCTGGTCCAAGACTTAATTTGAAGACTGACCTTTTTGGTTTAATAATTTTGATTCTTCTGGCCATCTTTCTCCCTAAACACACTAAACTTCCATTGAAGTTGCTGAAGGCCACAGACAGGAGAAACACAGCTGGGAGGAATCTGGCTTGATGTTTTTCCCATTGGCTAAGGTCATATTATTTCCTTGACTAATGTCTGACTTGAAGGTTGAAAACCCATTGGTTATATAACATTTTATGCACCCAGTTTCCCAGAACTTCTAGCTTTACTTTCTTATTGTTACAATTTAACTACATATTTTTACTAAATAAGAGATAAAATCTATAGCTTAATAAAATAGTATGCATATAGCATTTAGATTTAAAGGTTACATGTATAAAAAGTGCCTACGTACGTAACTAAGAAAACAATTAATGCTATTTTTCTTCAGTTTTTTTCTTTTCAGGTATGATAAATGCAATTTTTATTTTGAATCTCAGTTGAGTGGTATGCAGAGTATATTTAGAGTCACAGTAATTGGTAAATTTTTTCTATCTAGTCTGTATTGAATTGTATAGTTAAATAACAAATAGTGCTTTAAATGGGACTAAATTCTTAAATATAATGAGGTGGTATATTTACTTAGCAAACCTTTTTTTTTTTTTTAGAAAGGCATAAATACCTCAAATTGTTTTACTCAGGATTTGTGCTTATTATAAACACAACTACACATCATATGGTAGCCAAGAATGTGAATGATCATTGAGTAATTTTCCAAGATTCTTACACCCCCTCCCCAAAGAAACTGTCCCAGTTATTTTTTCTCAATTTAAAACAAAACAAAACAGAAAATTTGTGATTTTCATGGCCTTCAAATGAGGAAGCTGTTCTCACGAAAGCATCTGGTTTTCTTGGATCCAAACTAAACTATGAACCTTAGCTGGCAACTCAATTTGGGGAAGTTTGTATATAAAGGCATTTCATGCACCAAAGTATGATATAAAAATAGTTACATTTTTCAACTTTTAAGCTCTCAAATGTTTAGCAAGAGAAACATATCAACTTATCCCTATTTGAGAAAAGAAATTTAAACCATGAAAGATTCCATTTAGTTTCATTTCTGTACAAAACAGGACACATTTAAGGCTAGAAGAAACACATTGAGAAGCAGAACTTTTTTTTTTGTTTGTTTTGTTTTTGAGACAGAGTCTCACTTGTTGCCCCAGGTAGAGTGCAATGGTGTCATCATAGTTCACTGCAACTTCAAACTCCTGGGCTCAAGTAATCCTCCTGCCTCAGCCTCCCATGTAGCTGGGACTACAGGCATCTGCTACCATGCCTACCTAATTTTTTATTTTTTATTTTTGGTAGAGATGGGGGTCTCACTTTTGCTGAGGCTGGTCTTGAACTCCTGACCTCAAGCAATCCTCCCACCTAGGCTTCCCAGAGTGCTAGGATTACAGGTGTGAACCGCTGTGCCCAGTGAAAAGCAGAACTTTAGATTCCAAGCCCCCAGATGAATTTGAGAGAAGTAACCCTTGTTTTGGATTGTAAACCAGTATGCTCTGCTTTGGTAAGACAAGCCCCATCTTCAACTTCTAACCTCTGTCTGGGGTTTGTAGCACCTGCATTTCTTTTCAGAAGCACCCAATTAGAGAAGGATTTTTATGTCACATGTGTTTGGCTACGCTTATGGCTGAGGCCCTCGGAATACTTCTGTGGCCAGGCATCTTTTCTTCCTTAACATAGCTTGACTCTGACGTGGGTGCAAAGCCCTGTGATAATTGGGGATGTGAACTTGCTCACCATGCTCTCTACAGGAATACACTGGATTTCTAAACCTAGCTATGTGTTAGCTGCCTCTCAGGAGGATGGTTGAAACAATATATAATCCGATGACCTCCACCCTTTGTAATATAGAACTCTTATGTTTTTGAGCATAGAAAAAAAATGCCACCACAGTCAAAATAGAGCCATGCAATATTTATTTATCACCTATACTTCTCACAATAACTTGCTATATTTTAAAAAGTTGAAGTTACACCATTGCCATTCTCTAGGATGAATACTCTTTTTCTCAAACTGCCAGATGCTAGATCCTGCCCAATCTGTCTTCTGTCCACTCTCCATAAGTCCCCACAACTTAATACCCTCTCATGTTTTATTCTTTCTGTAAAGCATTTTGACTGGCATTATTTAAATAAAAATAAAAGTTAGAATTTATCCTTGAATATTAGAGCTCTGTGTCATCTTAGCTCTATACTTCACTGGAAATAAAAGATCAGAATATTGGCTTAAAGCAATATTTGTTTTAACTAAATTAGTGGACACTGAACTACCAACAGTTCAGATGTTACAATTTAAAAGTAAGAAAATATTCTGAGGAAAGTAGGATATTATATGTTCCTTAGTCACTAATTGACAGTTTCCTTAAATTCTGATTTAATATATTTTTTTAAATCATACTTGCTTTAAAATAAAAACGGCCAAGTGGAATTTTTATAGTATCAGGTTTTCCATTAAATTACAGTTTCCTTTTGTTTTTTCTTACGAATTTTTCAATTAAGAGTCAGGTGTACTTGTGAGTCATTTGAAGCCACCAAGGGTTCAAATGAGCTTTTAAAAGCCCAGTACACTTAGTCAACAATGTGAAAACTTGTACTTTGAGAAAGTGTATCTCTCTTTGTCCTTGAAATACTATATTTCTATTGGAAATATTTCCTCCCTCCCAGTGTCTCTCTTTATTTTCTTTCTCTGGTAGGAAGTCATCCCCTCAAAGATCTTTAGAAGCAGCTTTTTTTTTTTTTTTTTTTTTTTGAGACAAGTGTCTTGCTGTCACCCCAGCTAGAGTACAGTGGCATCATTGCAGCTCATTGCAACCTCACACTCCTGGTCTCAAGCCATCCTCCTGCCTCTACCTCTCAAATAGCTGTCATGCACTACCATGCCTGGCTAATTTTTTCTATTGTTTTATAGAGATGGGGTCTCACTCTTGCTCAAGCTGGTCTGAAACTTCCTGAGCTCAAGCGATCTTTCTGCCTCAGCCTCCCAGAGTGCTAGGATTACAGGTGTGAGCCACCGCGCCCGGCCAGAAGCAGCTTCATGTCCTTTATTTGGGCCACCCTGTGGACTACAGTCATGCTCACTGATCATGAGCATGTAATTCATGATTAACAGGATAATTGTGTAACCATAAACAGTTAGTGAGATTAATACATGAACTATTTATGTTATTTTTCTTGAGATGCAGGCTGGTCTATTAACCAGATACGAAAGTCTTCTCTTGGTAAAATAAGATCATTATTCTTCATCCATGCCTGATGCTACACACTATTTTTTAATACAGTGTTTACATATACTTCATGTATCAGACAACCTATTCATATTATCTTCATTGCCTGATAATCAAAAGAGCAATTCCCAAAATGTGTGTGTAATTGCACATAGGATTTGAAATCTAAATTTCAAAAATATCCCCTAAAAAGTGTTGGGTAGTTTTTTTTTTTTTTTTGCTCTTGAAGCCAGCTATTATCAGATCATACTGCATAACTCTTATTCAGTGTTATCCCCAGGGTAGTGGTAATGCTAGTTTAGATTTTGTTTGTCCATTGTTGCTGAGCACTTAGCTGGATAAGGGAATGAAGGATGGCAGGAGTTCTGTAAAATGATACGAGCACAGAGGAAGCTGGGTTGCCTTGAACAACACACATTTTAAACTGTTTGTTGGAAAGAAAAAACTGTGGTAGCACTCCATCCTTTATGTGATGCAGGGTCCTGGAAAGGAGCACTGTGAGAAGTCCTGTTGAACTTGATGTGCACTGTAAAGTCATATTTCTGATGAAAGTTGCGCTAATCCTCAATGTTCTTTATGGACTGCGTGCTGGCAGTTTGGATCCGGATGCAAAGTGGCCTTCTTTCAGATATTTTTCAGTCTGGATGCCCTGCGCTTGTCTGTCATTGTGGCTTTTCATTTTATTTATGCTATCGTTAATCCCACTGTGAGTGAAGATACAGGCTTGATTTATGACTTAGCATTGTAAAAACTCCCCATCATAATGGACTTCAAACTGTCAGTTACCATATGTAAAACAGCCATGGGTAGCAAAGCCATCTAATATGGTGGCTTTGGGAGGGTGGGTGTTAAAAGAGGTTTTGGAGAAAACTAGGGATTTTTGCCTTTTGCAGGGGGGTGGGGGGGCCTGAGTAAAATAGATGCATCGGTTCTGATGAGGCACTTCCTGCCCAGAGTCACTGGCAGAGCAGCCTCCTCCCAACAGCTGCAGGCTTGAGAGACCTCATGCTGCTGGCCAAGGTTCATTCTGTGCTTTGAGACCACAGCCAGTAAAGCCAGTGTGTACCGTGGAAAGAGTTTCCCATTTTTTTTTCCCATTGCAGAAGTCTTCTGTGAGGTTAGTTTGTTCCAAATTAACAGTAGTGGTCACTGCTCATTTTTTAATTTCAACTGCATGTAAACCTACTGATTAGACTCCACTGAGGGCAAATCAGAGCTTTGTAAAGAAGATACATATCCTTTTGTTTGGTATTCCCGAAAGCAGTGGTTCCCAAAGTCAAGCCTCAAACCCAACAACCAGTATCATCTGGGAACTTGTTAGAACTATATATTCTTTGGCCATCCCAGACCTACTGAGTCAGAAACTCAGGTGGTGGAGCTAAACATTTGTGTTGCAACAAGTCCTCCAGATGATTCCAATGAGGGCTCAAGTTCAAGAACTATTCTCCTATACACTTGATTATAGCCTCCTCTGAGTTTTAGTGTCTTATCCCAAAATAAAAACAAGAAAATGCATTCTTTTCCAGGTGATATACAATCACCTTTTAAAATACAATACAACCTTTTAAAATTTGGTTTCCAATACCGTGTATTCTCCCAGATGTCTAACCTACAACTCCAGTCCCAAGAGAAGGACTTAAAACAGCTTCCAAAGATGCTTGAATTATTACCAGAGGTCACTTCCCTACCTGCTTCTTCTAACAGACTTCTTTCCATTAACCAGGACTCTACCCATTCATCAGGATCATCATCCAGACATCCAATTAAATCAGGACCTATAGTGTTTCTCTTCTCCTCAGTTGGAAGGGCAGAACCAGATTGATTATCTAGAAAGGGTGTGAATGTCTTTAGGGCCAAGTTGTAATCTTGATTTTTCTCCCTCCCAGGAACTTGGGAGCAACCTGATGTAGAGCATTGGTTCTATGTTATCATTTCACATGCAGTTTCGTTTTTTCCTTTCTCTACCAGTGGCTCACAGTCATCCACGGTGTTTCAGAGTAACATTTCCAGACTTTGACATTGTCATCTTGAGAAAGATTTTGATTTGATGACTCCTAGATAAAATTTAAGTCTCATCCAGCTTCACCTCACTATCTTCAGCCAAGATCAGAGATCTATTGTATCTTTCCATCTTGTCCCTGAAAAACTTATAATTAATTTGTCTTAGCCTTTTATCTTATATTTTTTACCCCCTTAAATATATGAAATATTAGTTTATTATTGATAAAGTTGCTCCCTCCCTGCCTTATTGCTATGGAATGGACTATAAAAATCCATACAGAATCCTCCAATTCTAAAATAACTCTTTTCAAGATTTAGATCTCTTGATTTCTGAAAATCAAATTTAAATAATTCACTGTTCGTACTCAGAGAAAGTGTTTTTTGAAAGATTGTTTATTTATTGAGTAACTACAATGTGATAGGCCCCATTGAGAAGCTTTGCTAAGGACTACCCACCCTCCCAGCTAATTACAAAAATAAAAGTACAAAAACATATACATCTTGTATAAATTTTTAAAAAAACATCTAAGTCTAGCAAACAGCATAAGCTCTCAAACTATGTTTAAAATTAAAATGTCTTTTATTATTTTGTGGTCTGGAATTTGTACCAAGTAGTTATGTAGATAATTTGTTTTAAAAACAACCTGCATGAATATACACATGCATTTTATTACACCTGCTGTTATC
Source organism: Cheirogaleus major (assembly GCA_963574435.1). Classification (NCBI taxonomy): domain Eukaryota; kingdom Metazoa; phylum Chordata; class Mammalia; order Primates; family Cheirogaleidae; genus Cheirogaleus; species Cheirogaleus major. The sequence continues at coordinate 26,184 of CAUYPO010073142.1, read as the reverse complement.
TACTTTGAAAAATCTTCCCATTGTTTAACAGGGACTTAGGCCAACAATTATATACTTATAATCTAAGTTTTCTCAGCACTCATGGCCTTCTACCCAAGAAAGCATTCTTTCCATTAATTCAATTTTTTATGCATTTACTCATTCATCAGTTAATTATTGTGAACCTACTATGTGCCCAATCTCATTTAATTGGCTAAAAAAATATATCACCAATCTTAACCTTGTAATTTTTCAGAATTTAAATATAATTTCTTTACTTGGTACACTGATAAAGTTGATTACCCATCAAAGTGTCACTATTCATTGCTCTTCTCAGAAAAGAAAATGAAATTGAATTTTAAAAAAGAAGGTATTTAAAAGTTGTATATATTTAGATAATATCAAATAATAAAGAAGACAGCCAAAACCCTTGCATTGTCTTAGACTCCTTTTGAGGGCAAACACTAAAGGTGAAAGATAGGTTGAGCATAGCCATACAACCCAAAAATAATCCTTCTTGTTTTGCTTTGGGTAACCTTTACTTTTCAGAAGCAAGGATCTTATATGTAAGAATTTATCATTTGTTGTGTATTAAATGAAGATTAGATTCAAATTCTCAGAATTGTTACTGAAGATAGGCTGAGCTTCTCATAGATAGATCTCATGTGAGAACAATTCATTTCTGGAGCACTGAGATACAGATGTCCAACTGAACAGCTGCCATCTTCTGTCTTCTGTTACCTCCAGTTTTATTGGTTTTGAGTTGTGGAAAATGTCTTCTTTCTTATAATGATGCCCATGATTGAGGTCAGATGTTATCTACCCTTAATTTTGCCTTTTAGGACTTGTTATATTTCTCAATGGGATGTACCATTGTAGATACTGCTACTACAGAGAAGCTACAGAAAAACTTTCCTTTGGAATGTTCATGCAAGTAGATGTTCAGGCTAAATGTTCATTACCCTTAAATGTTCAGTGTTTATTGCTCTTTTCAGAGAGTGATTACAAGTGAACGGGAAACAGAGTAAGCATCTAAAGGAGAAGAAGTTTAAAAACCTTCTGAGGTCTGTAATCCTGGTGTTGAAAGCATGAATGTGTGAAGAATTTCTTGTCCTTTCACATGTGCAGACAACGTATTTGAAACTACCAGTTTTTCTAAGGTGACAGCTGATGCCTATCAAAATGGCAAACACGAGAATGAGACCCATGTTAATTCTGACACTGAGCTCAGCACCATGACTTCTCACAAATGTTCCATCAATTTAACAAAAGCAATTTCGTCTTTTACCAACAGAGTAATTACTTACCTTTTGCTGATAGCATCATGGAAGTTCATTCCCAAATTACTCATAACTTATGCGAAGACCCATGTGGTAACATTTGTAATCCAGGTAGGTCTTGAGAAGGTCAGACCAAAGTAAATCATCATCACTTTAATATTTGCAGCGCATTTTACAACTATTAGCCAGAGATCTATCATATAGAAAAATGTGTGTAAAAAGAACCAAGATTGGGGGTTTTATTGTTGTTTTGATATTATCACAGAATATTTTGAATATTTGTATATTGTATATTGAATATATTGAATATTTGAATATTTTCTTAACTCTTTCAGTCAATATTGTATCAGGATATTTGAAAGCTATATGGAAAATCATCAAACGTGACTAATGGTACCCAAGAAAGCAGCTTATTTGGTGCATTATATATAGATGCTATAAACATGATTATTATATTTCTAAATTACAAGATGTTTCATTAGATAGTAATCTCTTTGAAGAAAGGCTCTCTGTTTTGCCTAGCTCAGTTTATGGTGTATTAAGTGTTCAAAATGCATTTGCTAACTGAACTAACCATATCTGCCTACACTCTCCACCATCTTTCTCTGCTATGTGGAGTGTGTTTATTAACTGGTCTTGATAGCCAAATTTGCAAAGTCTTTCAGCACTTAAATGAACCAGTTGTCTGATTGTATTCATTTAAATTGAGATCACCATGTTGTTCTTGGAACTTCTGCCTAAGGGTTTAAATCATGCCTTCAGTGCCACAAATGGCACAAAAACCACACCAATCAGATAACAACCCTGTGTCATCAATATTAATAAGTAATTAACTGAACATGAAATGTGCTGATTTTTCCATAATGGATATCAGTAAAGTATCTGTGTTATCATTGTATGTACCATTTCCTTTGTGTTTGTGCAAGAATATAGCTGAAGGCTTGAGTATGTGCTAGCCATCACATTTGTGGATTTTTGGTAGATATTCCTGTCATCACTGCATAGTTCACCGGGACTGTCCACCAGATGGTTAATGTGGAATCTTTGAGATTATAATATTGGTCCCTGAAATCCTAAATTGGTTTTGCAATATGGGTTTTTAGGGAGAGGGGAGAGACTCATAATATTGAATTAAAACCAGTTGCTCTGAGATTTTTGATTTTTTAGTATCTTCAGGAAGTTGTGCTTACCTGCCTATGCAATATGGCAGGTAAATCTTTGCTGAGCCTTACAGACCTGCCAATATCTAGCTAATGTGCAGCGGATTGTGGTTTGCTTGCCTATTCATCCCACTAGTGTTCCTCCATTCCAAGACATTTGGCTTGAGAAAACTTGCTTAGCTTATATGCCAATTTCTTGTCATTTAGAAATGTATTTGCTTATTTGGGCTAAGTGTCTGCTATAAAAATCACTTAGAATTGTGTACTACCATCCCTCTTGGTCTTACCTTTACTCTTCTCTCCATATTGCCATTGCAATCCACAACCCTTTCTACCAAAGTGGTGTTTGGCACATTCTGAAGTTTAGGTCATAAAGTTTGAGCTTCCCAAGGTTCAACTTTTGCAGCTGTTATGTTTGGTGATGCAGTGTTGCCAAAGCAGTGGATAATGTGCTTTTCATCTGTCTTTTGTAACTCACATTAACAAAGCTTCCTAGGCCCTATGACATATTAATAGTTAGATGGTACTACGGTCTTGGGGGTTTTGTTTTATTTTGTTTTTTAGTATAGATACCATCGCACAACTTGATGCTTGTCAGCCTGATAAGAGACAATGCTGTTGATTATAAGCTTCTGGTACATGCACAATAAAATAAACTGTATGCCTTTGGACTTCACATTACTGATGATATTCTATTAACTGAGAAAGTACACGCTGTGCTGCATGGTTCTGGACAACACAAGCATTGGCATAGTCAAGAACCACATGCTTCTCCCACCTCCATAGGAGGACTTCAGTAGTAGCTGACGTAACCTCAGTGACTTTTGTCCTGAAATTATCCAATACACTGAACATATGAAACGATGCCACCAATCAGTCAGTGACTACAAAAGCCCAGCGCTACAATGAGTGCTGTGAAATATGCAAGGAAAGTAGCATTCCTGCTATTGTAGTTGTTTGGGTACTCAGTAAATATTTGGTGAATGACTACAATCTAACAGAAAAAAGAATGAGTTAAGGATCCTTTTAACTCCTCCTCTCTGCATAAAGAAGAGTGGCACTTTCCCTTTATTTTTGCTTGAGAGGATACGACTATACCAGAATTTTGGTTAGGTTTAAAAAATAGGAGATCCTAGATATAAACTCTACCTGCTTTTACTACTAAAAAAAAATTCTTATTTATTTTATTTCCCAGAGAACTTAAACAATTACTCTAATATTCTTTTTAGGCTTAGATGCTAAAGTAGGAATTGGGATATTTAAAATGAAGTAGAGTCTGCATGCATCTAAATGCATGGATTTTAAACCATGGTGTCTCAGTGGCTATACTGCATGCTGTGTGGGGAGTAGTGTTAGGTCTAGAGGAATCCTGGCTGCTTCTGCCACTAACTGCCTGTATGACATTGAGCCTGCCATTCACGTCTCGTGTCTCTTAGCCCTTAAGTTAGGAAGTTGAACTAAGTGGTCTTCTGGGTTACTGTTCACCTCTGATGGTCTGTGAGGATACTGTTGAAGCATACAATAATAGCATTCTGCAAGGGATTAAGAGTGGATGGTGTGTAGTCTGAATTTCTACCTTAAAGCTAATTGTAAGTGAAACTAAACTATCTTTGAATTATAAACTTTGTTTTTCAATGATTTCAATAATGACCTTTCTGTAAAGTCATTTTGTTTGGATAATCCACCTTCGCCCTCCTTTTTACGTATTATATTTTGCTTAAAAATAGGATTAAAGTCCTATCTCTACCACTAACTTACCAGCTCTTTCATTTGGGTAATTTGCTTAATATTTCTGAGTCTCATTTTTCTCATCTGTATAATGAAACTAATTGTTTCTACTTTAAAAGAACTGCTAGGAGACTTACACGTAAGGGCACCTGAAAAGGGCCAGGCTCATAACCTGGCACATGGTGGCTCATGAATGTTTCGTACCATCTAGGCCTGATCCACTTCACCCAAGTACTCTAACATTCTGTCTCCATTTACTAAACAACAACACATCACAGAAACTATAAACCAATCCATGAGGAAGCTAACTGGACTCTAGAATTAGCATATTTATTCTATTAGAGTGTATTGATTCATCAAATGTTTACTTAGTGGGAATAAACATGTCTTTGAATCTTCTTATCTGGGAAGGAGATGTAGATACTTTATACCTAACATATATCCTGTACTATGTGCTAACACTATTCTGAAGAATGTTGAATATTTTAACTCAATCCTCACAACAACCCTATTAAGTTAGTATGTTTTAAATTTTGTTTTGTTTTTTAGAGGCAAGGTCTCGCTCTGTTGCCCAGGTTGGAGTGCAGTGGCACGATCATAGCTCACTGCAGCCTTTAACTCCTCGGCTCAAGCAATCCTCCTACCTCAGCCTCCCAAGTGGGACTGAGTAATGCATGCCACCATGCCTGGCTAATTATTTCATTTTTTATTTTTTGTAGAGACAAGGTCTCACTATGTTGCTCAGGCTGGTCTGAAACTCTTGGGCTCAAGCAATTCTACCTTAGCCTCCCAAAGTGCTGGGATTACAGGCGTGAGCCACCACACCCAGCCTGTATTATCATCATTTTCATTCCAGACTATATCTCCAATGGGGAAATTAGGGCACAGAGAGATTTCCTTACCTAAGATTACATATTAGTAAGTATGGAATACAGACAGTATGGCTTCAGAGTGTGTGTTTGATGGCACCAAGGGATTTCTTTTCTCTTAGAGGGTGTTTTAAATAGATTTCAAGAAAAGGAAGGCAAGGCAGCTGCTGTCAACCACACTACGCTGCTTAATTCTCATTGAGGCTGGGTGATGCATTAGGGTTTGATATGCTTACCCTTCCTGCAACCGAAGGGAGGGAACAAAAGCAGCCCAGTGAGGCTGGATGCTACAGGGCACTGATTGACTCCATTTCCTGTCTCTACGCTTTAGCCAGTGCCAAGTGATTTAAAAAAAAAAAAAAATTTAAATAATTTTCTGCCCTAACAAATACAAAATATACTCTGCCTAAAGAATCCTCTGCTAGTAAAAGTGGCTTTTGATTCAAGCAGAAAAAGGTCAAAAACCCAAAGTGGTGTCAGATGAAGCTGAGGGGAAGTGTGAAGGAAGGGAGGTAGGAATGGGAGATTCGGAGCGTCCTATTGCAATGTGTGAGCGGAAGTTGGGGGTGGATTTCATGAGTAAATATGGAATTTTGCCACCAAATTCTTTTCTTCAGAGCTAATATTCTTGTGTGACATTAATATTAATACAAAGAAAAAGGCTCTGGGTGAAGAAAAATTATTTTCCTTTTCAGGAGCAGAGTTTTCTCAGGACAACAGTGAAGTTAAAGAATTTCAGAAAGTGCTAGTGGAATATTAAGTGTGTTATCATTAACAGACAGGAAAATAGGCTTGCACCTACAGGATTTACTTTGGGAAGTAGAAAAAAAGAACCTGGCAAAATCAGCCTAGTCAAGGACCTTTTTCTCTGCTTGGAACCTGCCAAGCTTTCCATGGTGTGTGGCCCTTTTAATCCTAATTATTATTCTGACCTAATTAAGGTCATCAAAATAGAAATGTGTGGAGCATGTGACTGACATGACTGTGTCATGCTTCAGATACATAAATAATACATGGGGCAGGGTGGGGTGCATTTACATTTTATGAATTTCATCATAATCCTTTTATGGTTTCTCTGAATCATTCTTTGGGAGCATTCTAAAAGAGCCAAAAGGAAAAAAAAAATGAAAGATTTTCTGAAGCAGCTTGACTTAATGTATAGCTAAATGTCCAGTTTCAAAAGCTGTTATTTATTAAAGGCCCCCAAAATGTTAAGATGGGCCACGTAACTATACGTATTCCAAACTGAGAAAGGCAATAAATTATGAAACACCATACTATTGGAATATATGGTTTTTAAAAAGCAGCTGTTATTTCATTAAGGCTTACAATATTTTAAGTCTCAGCTTTCTGTTCTGGAAGAATGTTAATTAGTTAACTTGTTTAATTTATTTCCATTCTTTCTGTGTTTGTGATTCTTAATTGTATGATGTGGTTTACATTGCCTTTGGTTTTTTTATGCTTGAAAAATAAAAAAATAATAAACACTAAAATGTAAAATCATGAGGGATGTTCACAAAGAGTTGTATGTCCTTGACTAGATTCTTTAGCTATGTGTGTACACAATGATTTGCATGTGGGAAGTTATGTGATGACTTACTATGGTATAGTTTACTGAGCTGAACTTCAATTTCAGTTATAGTGGATGTAAATGAGCAGTATAAAAAAAATATATAAACAGGCCTGAGAATGCAAACTTTCCTTTGGGTAATTTTAAGCCAGTAACATGTAATCAATTAAAAAATAAGCTTGTTTTTATACTAAAACTTGCCACATATTGGGAAATAAATACCAGAAAATAGGTACCTTCAGGTGTATTTGTAGAACAGACCTATAACTCTTCTGGTAATAAAGTAAATCTTCTGATGCTTTGAATATTTGGAACTTGAGGGGTTGCATTTAATTGCATTTGGGGGTTGAATTAGGATGATGAGAAATGCATTCTGGCCTTAACTCTTCTAGTTGGAAATCTTCCTGAAATGTATGAGTAGATTTTCTCAACTAGCAAGACAATGAATTTTATCAATCTATTTTTTATGATTTAGACCTGGCATGCCTCAGGGACATAATTCTCAATATCAGTCATCATTGTACAATATGATAAATAGGTAGAAGATGAAGCAGATGAGACCATCTGTATTATTGGCCTCAGAATAGTGGGTAGCCAGTCAGTCACCACAAGGACTCTATTACAGACCTGCCCTGTGCAGATTGCTGGAGGGGATAGAAAAATATCATAATTCTTTGTTGTAGGGAACTGTCCTGTGCATTTTGAGATATTTAGGAGTATCCTTGGCCTTTTTTTTTTTTTTTTGGAGGAGCAGAAATAACAGACATAATTCCTGTGAATGTAATAAGAATTCAGAAAATGGAAACAGCAGAGGTCAAGGGAGGTTTTGTAGAGGAAGCAAGTTATGAGCAGGATCTTGAAGGATATTTAGGGTTGGCAAATCAACCCTAAGAGGTTGATGACTAAAGGGTCACTATTTTTGACAAAAAGGAGGTCATCGGTGACCTTGATGAGTAAAATTTTAGTAAGCTACATTAAAACCATTGGATGAATCATGAAGATTTTTAAAGACAAATTCCTCTTAAGACCTAGGCATAGTCATAATGTCCACCATAGATAGGTATAAGTGGAATTTGGGGACTATATGTACTTTTCCTCAATAGAATTTGTACATGACCTACCATTTAGAAAAGCTATTTCTCCTCTACTTTTCCAAACCTCCTTTCTCCTCTCTTCCTCCTCTTCTTATATACTCTTGTATCTCTTGTTATTTTCTATTTCTTCATTCTTCCTCCTCCTCTTCTTTTCTTTAATTCCTCTTTCCTTTTCAGGTTAGGGTAACATGGGCCTGTGAGAAGAGAATCCACAGTCATGATCAGTGTGCTGTATCGGGTTTCCTATGACTCCTGGAACAAATTACCTCCAACTAGATGGCTGAAAACAACAGAAATGTATTCTTTCACAGTTCTGGAGTCCGGAATCCAAAATCAGTTTCACTGAGCAGAAATGAAGGCATCAGCTGTACAGGAGAATCCATTCTTTGCCTCTTCCAAGTGCCAGTGGCTGTCAGCTTTCCTTGTCTTATGGCTACATCACTCCAGTCTCTGCCTCTGTGGTCACATGGCCTCCTTCTCTTCTCTGTGTCAGATCTCCCTCTGTGTTCTTCTTACAAGGACACTTTTGATGGCATTTGGGGTCTTTCTAGATAATCCAGGATAATGCCCTCAATCTCAAGGTTCTTAACTCAATCATACCTGCAAAAACCTTTCTTTCAAATAAAGTAACATTTACAGGTTCCAGGGATTAGGACATGACATCTTTAGGCATTGTTATTTAGCCCAATACTATACGAAGGTTACAAAGAGTTCTCCTCTGTACATATGGCAGACAACATTGAGGCCATTTTGTATATATGTGAGCCTCTCACCTGCAAGCATGAGAAAGGAGTCATACCTCTTCATGCATCTTCTTTTATTTATTTATTTATTTTATTTCAGCATATTATGGGGGAACAAACATTAAGGTTACATACATTGCCCTTGTCTTTCCTCCCTCCTCGAGTCAGAGCTAAGCATGTTCATGCATTTTCTGTTTGCTAGAACTGTGTTCAGTGTTTGAGCAGCACCTCCCTACCAAAGATGGAAGAACGAAAGGGACCTCATTGTTACTTAGTAGTTACCTGCATGCCAACCATCATGTCAGGAACAAGAGTGTGTTCCTTAGGGAGAGCTTCCTATTTTCCTTCTCATACTTCAGAGGCTATTTTTTGGTGAAGAAAGTTTTCCGTTGGGTGTAGTAGGTTCTGGTTCAATTGGCTAACATATCCTGTTCAACTCAAGCTGGAGGAGATACAAAGAAGCTCCCAGAAAGGATAGATAAGGAATCCTCCCAGCTAGCAATCCTACTAAATTCACCTGAGACATTGGGACTGCCATACTTTGAGCTCTTTGCATTTAGCTTTCTTCAAACAACCTCACCACCCACAGAATATTGATATCTAGGCAAGGTTGAGGAGGATGAAAATATAAAGGAGCATGAAAATTTATGCCCACTTTCTTTCCGACCTGGTATCCATTAAAAGCACACCATTTGCTCTTCTTAAAGGGGAAGCCATTCAGATAAGCTTGCAGGCATTCATTTTTACAGGACCTGTGGTCTCTAAAGCCCTTATGCATCCTTGCTCATCTACTCTCAAAATTCTTATTCAATGAATTTTAGAACAGTATTCTAATTAGAAATAAAGATTACTCTTTCAAAAGAGTATTTTAAAATATCTCTAAGACATACTAGTATGTTATAATCTCATATATCAAATGATCATTTTGACTTTTTCCAGTATTAGCTTACTTGGTATTGAATGGGGTGCAGTTTTGTAGGGTTGATTTGCCAGCAATATTTGGTTAGTAGTACCTAATGCCCGATGGAGAAAACATCTCAGGATCTCTGTTGACAAAGGGTGATTTTTCTAACTCAGTATTTTTCACCCTTGGCATTATTGGCATTATTATTTCAAACTGAGTAACTCGTGGGAGGCTGTCTTGTGTATTTAAGAATGTTTAGCTGCATCCCTGACTTCTACCACGTAGATGCCAGGAGTATCTTCCTACCAAGTTGTAACAACAAAAATGTATCCAGTCATTGCTAAATGTCCCATGGGAGCAAAGTCGTCACTGTTGAGAATTACCGTTCTAGCTCCGTTATGTGCTTGGTTAATAATAATAGCCAGCATTTATGGAGCACTCACTATGTGCCAGTCACTGTACCAAGCGTTTTGTTCACGTTAACGAATTTGAATCTCAGAAAATCTCACAAGGCGAGTGCCATTATTATCCTGAAGGAAATTGAGGCTCCGTAATGTTGAGCAAATGGGCCAAGAATACACAATTTGTAAAGGGAAGAAACAGGATTTGAGCCAGCAGTTAGGATTTAGAACTGATGGTCTTAACCATGGGGGTACAGCGGCTGTCCTCTGCTCATCTAAGAATACATTGTTACAGACTTGAAAAGCATCTTCCTTTGAATAAACTTTAACAATGGATGGAAGGAAAGGGAAGGACCATTTATTGAGTTAATACTATGAATGGAACACTCATCTTGAGACTTTCATATAAGTTATTTCACTTAATCCTCACAGTAGCCCTATGGAGTAGGTATTGTTATATTCTTTTCTTTTATGGGAGAACTTGGATCCAAAACGCTAAGTATTTTTACCCAAGGTATGAGCCAGTATAATAAGAGGCAGTAGCAGAATTTGACCCAGTGCTTTCTGACTTCTAAGCCCCTGCTCTTTCTATTTTACTCTTCCACTTTTTTTTTTTTTTTTGACTTTAGAAAGATGTTGGGAGGGAAATTTTTAGACTCTCCATGCACATTTTCTGATTAAACATCTTTTCCCGTAAAATTCCCAAATTACTTATAGTTGATACTTGGAGATTTTTAGCCCTCACTTGTCCTTTCCTCAGTGCCTTCTGATGGGGTCCAGTAAGATGTGCAGGCACAGGTGGGTGGGCCTGGGCGTTGACGGACCTGGTCCGAATCCTGGCACTGCCTCTGCTCTGCTGTCTGACCCTGGGCAAGTCACATGACCACTCGGAGTGTCAGCTTTCTTATTTATGAACATCTGGTAGGGTAAGGCTTAGAAATAATATATGAAAATACAAAAATTATTAAAAATTGCCAGCTATATATTTTGCCTCTTTTGTTCCCTTCCTTTCAAAGCACAGGCAGCATTTCCACCCCAGTTTCCCCACCCCCATCAAGTAGATATGGAAACCTGACATTTAGAAATGTATTAAGATTCATTCTTGATTAAAATAAAGGGATCTTGGGATAGGTGAAACGTTTGAAGTCTTTGTTAGCTAAACATCTTTCTGAAGACTGGTTTGGGCACCCAGAGAAGAGGAGGTCAAGACAAGGAGACAGTGACTTCACAAGATTTTTTTCAGATAGTCCATGTGGAAAAGATTATTATGAAATACCACATACCATGACCTGTATCCACAGACAACAATAATGAATATCAAAAGCTTACCTATTAAAGAAAAAATTTATTTTGTCAAAGTCTGTATTGTGAGCTGAATAGGTGCGACTTGACCTAAGACTTATGTTTTTAACTATAGGAAATAAACACACATACATATACATAACAAGGGTGCAGAGTGGAAAAAAGTACAAGAAATACTGAGAAATGTAATTCTCTAGGACAATACCGTGAATTTCACAACTCAAATATGTGGGGGAGATATTAATAAAGTTCTTGGTACTTGTAAATTGAGCAAAGAAAATATCCTTCCAGTTCGTAGAAATATGTATCACATGTACTTAACTCAATGGATTGAGACCTTACAAGGTGACCTGGTACTCAAGGGAGTTGTCATTAAAAAAAAAAAAAAGTGTTGATGGAGAAGAAGGTGTTCATGTACAGTTGCCTTGCTGAGAATGTGGGTCACAGTCGAAAGAGATTCCAAAAGTAATGTGATAATACTGCATGTCTACTCAAGGGTAACCAGTGGAAATGTTCTGAATCAAAAATAACTCAGCATTTGAGAATTCTAAGAGGACATTCAGTACATCTCCATCCAGAGAAATTGGAAAGGAGGGATGAGTTCATCTGTTTCAAGATATTAAGGGATTAAATTGAGTTATGTTATAAATTTATTGTTAAAAATGTTAAATCTCATTGCTAATTGAATTTCACTAAAATTAAGACTTCAGGGAAAGCTGATATTTATCTGTTAGGCAGATATCAGTTAAATTCAATTAACTGATTTTTAAAACATGTTTTTGCAGTCTCTGTGTGTAGATCAAGGCTGTAAAACTCAATTCCATGTTAAGTAATAATGCTATCACATTCTGGTTATCAGAAATGGTCAGTCATGCTGAAATTCAAAAATGGCATATTGGATATATGCCACTTCAGCAAATATTCTAATAGCAATGTCTATGTATAGCTGAAGAATTCCTAACCTTCTCTTTTGCTTTCACTCAATAATGGGTATAATAAAATTTCACACCAACAAAAGAACTTGGAAACTCCCTTGGCCTATTATGACAGAATTTGACCTGAATATTCATTTGTGAATTCAAGAAGTAAAGATGAAATGACAAACAAAGCTTTTCTAGTTATTACTCCTTGGAAATCATATGGGTTCATTCTGTAATATGGTGTGAAAAACTAGGAATAAAAGAATTTTTCTTTTTTCAGAAAAACAACCCATATCATGAACTGTGTTAGAAGAAACTATACTAGACACAAAAGAATAAAAAACAGATTAAGAAAGGAAAATATTGCTAATCTGTGTAGGAAGGTGAGAAATAGGAAAGGCAATAATGGAATTCATAATATTTTGCTGGTGCTTGATTTGGAAGATGAGGTCAGGGTTTAAATATGGAACCTGAGTTTTCATTCTGACAGTAATATGCCAATCATGCAGACCACCCCTCTGAAACAGAACCATATTGTGGTTTATAACCTTTAGAGAAAGAGACTAGATAACCTTCCTTCACCTTTTAGAAGAGCCAAGACAAGTCATGTAAGGTAGAAAAAAGTTTCCAGGAAAAGGAGTTGGAAGAAGCTACTTCTCATTGACTACTGTCACTTTGGGTCACTGGAAATACACAGACGTGCCCAGGATGTGCGTAGAAGCTTTGGGGAAGTTGGAGACATTAACCCTGAGTGCTGCTGAGCAGAGAAGACTTCAAAGGCCAGGCACAGTGAAAGAACCAGAAGCCAATCAGAGTGAAGGGGGATGTTTGAACAGAGGGAGAGGGGGCATATAAAGACTAAGGGTTAGTGGTTTCTCACTCTCTCTCCACTGTCTGTTCTAGCGGACTTCTGCCAATCTGGGCAGTTATTTACAACTCCAAGAGGACAAGAAGGGTAAGGTGAGTCTGGGGTCAACTAGACAGTGTTTACTCGCATACAGTTTATCCCTTTGCAGTTGCTCTGTGAGACAGGTTAAATTCTAGTCACAAGGACCCGTGTTCCCAATGTATTCTACTTGTTTACTCTGCACCTGCTTGAGGAGTCTGCCGCTGACATATGAGCTCACAAATACACATTTGAAGAAAGGAGAGTGGAATGTACGGCTGTCGATGCAGGTCCACTGTTTCCTCTCTCTCTCTCTCTCTCTCTCTCTCTCTGCCTGGGGAGAGGCTGGGATTCATGACACTTATGCCTCCATCTGTAAAACGGGGCTGGTACTTTTTGCAGCCTATTTGGCAAGTGCACTGAGAAACTAGATGAGATGCTGCTTTTGGAGGTTTCCCTTGGAAGCAAGACACATAATGGTTCTAAGGTGGCAAACTTTAAATACATTCTTCTCTAGGAACTGTTTTCTTGTGAGGATCAGAAAATAGAAATATTAGTCTGGAGAAGAAAACATTTCAACTTCTAAAAGACCTATGTCTCAGTCGTGAGCATTTTCTAACGCCATGAGAGGCGTGGGCTCCTGGAGTGATGGATGCTTGGCCGAGCGACAAGGCCAACCACGGTACCAGAACAATGTGTGGGAATGGTACGCAGTGATCAGCTCTCACTCTTTGTTTCCACACCACCTGGGCAGAGATTTCTAACCCCTTTTAGATGCTATTTTAAAAAAGGGCAAAGGGGGAGGCAAATCTCTTAAATGTCTTTCTTTGCTAGTCTGGATGTTAATTTAGTGATTCCTCTGCAAGTTTTAATTTGAGATAGTGGTTATCAATACTAAACAATATAAATATATATTCAATAAAAATATATATAAATAAAAATATATATCAATAAAAATATAGTCTAATATATTTGGTGTTCAAGTTGAGGACTGAGGCCATAAAATGCGATGTTTTACTTTTGGTTGTTTTGAAATAAAGATCAAAGAGAATTAAGAGACGTTTTCAGAATAGAATGGTATTATCTGAGCTGATGACTCAACAGTATAGGTATTACCCTCCACCCCATAGTGAAATTAATTCCTGATGTACTGACATGTATATGAAAAAGAAGGTAGCTCACTTAAAATTGTTTTAGGAGGGAAGTTGTTGGGACCTCGGTAAAGGAAAGATAGGTTATTCTCATGATTGTCCTCTTGTTTCTTAACTTCATGATTAATGATGGTCACGTGATTGTCATCTTGTTCCTTAACCTCATGATTAATGATGATCACTGAGAAAAAAAGTTCTTAAGAATGTTGTTTGGAACAGTCCTGCTGTCATTAGGGTGCAAACACACATGTGCCCTGTATTCCGCTCTGGGAACTTGATGCCTCCCAGATGGTACTTCCAGAAAACTCTGGTGAAGCTGGCCCATTTACTTTATCACCCAAGGATCAGGAGACAGAGGAATGGATATGGGTGAGACCACATGATTAGATGTAGGTCACTGTCAAGATTCTAGCTTTTATTTAGGAAGGGGCAATAAATATATCATTAGTAACCTGTTATTATATTACTATAAAGGTATTATTTTATGCTTTGCTTTCCAGCCATCAACCAAGAGCAGGAGGGCTCCACTAAAAAGCACTTACTTCCTTTTTAAATGTCATCTACATGGGCTCTGTTTGGTTTTAAAGGTTCTCATTGCACCTTTGCATTGCATGTTAATCTATAACTGCTGCCTCCAAGTCAATTTAGAAGCAGCCAGGGCACAAATCCTAAAGAGTAAACGTTTTTAATTGAGTAGAAGTTTTTAATGTGTTTATACACACACATATGGGCATATATATATGTGTATATGTGTGTTCATTTGTATATATAAGATTCATATATGAGCATATATATATGTGGCTTTATATTATTAACAATGGTTTTTGCACATATATACATAAACACTACTGTATATTTGTATACTGCTTTTTATTTTCCATAATACTTCTCGTAGATTATCTCATTCTGAACTTCATAGTCACTCTGCACAGAGGTTATGTGACCTGTCCAAATTCACACTTAGAAAGTGGTAAAGCCAGGACTAGCAATAAAGTTTCCTGATTCATAGCCAAGAGTTCTTTCCACTACAACAGCTGTCAGTGGTTACTGGGAAGGTGAGGGGAAGAAACTGATTTGACTTCTCTGAAGTTGAGAATTACAGATAGTTACTGAAATATCAGCAGTGCAGTTATTTTCCAGGTCAGCTGATCCAGGGCAGTCCTACCTACAATTGAGATAAGTTGTTTAAGTGGCCATGTATAACTTTATATGTTTTGTCTATAGTATGCTATATTCCACCATCATCTGATGCTCTTGTTCTTTTATGTTACATACCTTTTTTATTGACTTTATTTTTGACACCTAAACAATCTTACAGCTATTCATTATACTAGTAATAAAAGGTATGCAGAGCAAGAATCTTGAATCATATTTTTCTCCAACTGCCTTGAGTGGCAAAACAATATAATAAAATTCTATTTCTAGTACTTCCCATTAGTCAAAAGAAATTTTAGTTGGAAATTGGTGATTATGGCATACAAAATTGACACTATTATTTCAAGGTTAAAAACTGGTAAATTCTTTCTTTTTTTTTTTTAACATTGTCTTTTCAGACCCTCCCCCCATTTCTTTATCTAATTCGTGGTTAAGTCCAATAAGAGAAATAAGGCAACTTGAAAGGTCTTTGTATTATTCAACCAGCATTCTCAGGCAGGGTTAGTAAAAGAAATGGAAAAACTGTTACTTCATTACAGACAACATAATCATAATCAAAATCAACCCCATTGATAAGAATTCTCCATATGAAATCAAAATGCCATTATCAAATAAAGAATGACAGAAAGGCCCTTAGTAATAACCTCGGTATGATAATGAGTTTTTGAGAAGTTCAGCCTGACATATCAGACTTGTGTCATTTAAAAATCTGTTCATCCTGTAGGTCCTAAAAGCAAATTTCACCATTGAAACAATATTTTTTCTTTGAAAAATAATGTAAAACCTTCCATTCCATGGATAGGGGTTGAGATGCTGTAACAAAGAAAACCCCAAATGTTATTGGCTTACATAGATAGAAGTATATTTCTCTCTCACATTAGTCTGGCTGATCCAAGTAGTGCAGTGGATCTACTCCTCTAGGTCATTAAAGGACACAGATTCCAGATTCCTTCCTTACTACTTCATTGCCACATCCTGAATGTCATGCTCCTCAGTGTTGACAAGGCTGGGTCACCACCACTTCTACGTTACAGCCCACAGAAAAGAGAGAGGAGAGAGCCCAGGGCAGGTGTCCTTAAGGAAAGGACCAAGAAATGACAGATATCAATTCCATTCCACTTCCATTGCCAGGAATCTCATCACATGGACATAACTTAGCTTCAAGGCATGCTGGGAAATGTAGTCTGTAGCGGGGAGGCCATGTTTGTAAAAAACATGGAGGGGAAATGTTGGAGAGTGGAAGCAAGTGGACTCAATTACTAGTAATAAAAGAAAGTAGAGGAGATGGGATGGGGGCGCCCAGCTGGCAGTGTCTACGACAGCCATGATATACAAAGTAGAATACATTTATTCAAGCAAGACTAATATCAACAACAAATCATTCACAAACAATTAGACAATTAGATAATGAATTAATATTGGTAGTACTTGGGTTCTTTAAAAATCATGGTTCTCAAGTTTTTTCAGTCTATGTACCACTTCTTTGGGGTAAAAGTTATGCAGGTCACCTGTATTTACTCTCCATAAAGATTTAGTTACGTACCTGGCTTTGTTTTTCATGCAATACAAGTAGATTAGAGAAGCATGCCATTTTTTTTTTTTTTTACATTATTGAAGAATGAACTTTTCTAAGTTAACTTTCCAAATAATGGAAGCTTGCCATATAAAAGAGATTTAACATCTTCTTTTGTGTGTATGTGTATACATGTGTGTGTAATACTTATTAAAAGGGGTGATATATTTTTCTGCCTCTTTAAATAGGGTGTACTGAGCTCAGTTGAACTAATTTATACTTTTATTCAATGCACATTGATTGGGTGCCTACTATCTATCAGTGTATGTGAGGCCCTGCATATGGTTTCAGGTTTAATCTTTCTACCAACCCAATGAGGCAGGTCAAATTTTTCCTATTTCTCATATGAAGAAGCTGATTGTTCAGGAATTTAGGTAACATATTCAAGGTTACATAACCAGCTAGGTTTAAATCCCAGT
Source organism: Cheirogaleus major (assembly GCA_963574435.1). NCBI lineage: Eukaryota > Metazoa > Chordata > Mammalia > Primates > Cheirogaleidae > Cheirogaleus > Cheirogaleus major. Next base: position 9,050 of record CAUYPO010073142.1, on the reverse strand, counting down.
CTCTGCTATTGATACTACTTCTCTGGGTTTGCTTTATTCAAAAAATATTTATCAAGAAACCTCTATCAATCAGGCAGTTTTATATGTTTTATTCCTATTTAATCCCAGAACAATCCTATGAAGTAGATATTATCTTCCATTTTTTAGGTGGTACAACCATAGTTCAGAACGGTGAAGTATCTTATACAAGATTGCAGAGCAATGGGCGGAACACACAGGATTTAAATCCAGAGCAGTGCTCTTTGCAGTTGGAACCTGCCTTTTCTGCTATTTGAAGTCACCACTCCCATTCGGCTCCCAACTTAGACACAATGCAGACTTGCCTTACTTCCTTCTGGTCTACATTTTCTGTCTACTGACCTAGCATGTCCTGACAGCTCCATTGCAGAAATGTCTCTCCGGTCCACTTTCCATCATAGCCAGACCTTTATCATTTGGGGCCTGGATCATTTCAATTGTTTCCTTACTAATCTTTCCATAATCAAATTATCTTTCCTTAGTCCAATCATCTTGTCATGAGATAATCACCCTCAAATAAATAAAATATCCAATTACAATTCTTCCATGATGAAAACTTCCTATTTCCTTCTTTATCTCCATGGCATAATATCTCAGTTCATTACTTTGGTATACAAAGCTCTTCTCAATTTAGCTGAAGGTTCATTTCTCATCACCCAACTCCCACCCAACCTAATTTCTCCATACTCCAAAACCATCTGCTTTTACATGCCTCAGTACTTTTGTACATGATGTTTTTGTGACCTAGAGTAATGTTTCTCATTTTTTTTCTGCCTGGAAAATTTCTATACATTTTTAAAGTTGCAATTATAAATATAAAATTATAAAATTGCTTCCCCAAATGACATTGACCTCCCCCCTTCTTTGGTCCCATAGTACTCTTGCGTATCTTAGTATAGTGCAATAAGTGCTATCATAAGTACCTGCCTGTCTCACCAACAATATATTCTCCTTGACAGCCAGGACCACCTGGTACATTACGTAAGTGTTTTATTGGGAAAATGGACTGAACACTCAGTTGCTAGACATTGCACAAGGGCAGTTGCGATGTAGTCATCATTTAACAATAAAACAAGTCATGTGTTTATTGAATACTTACTCTAGACAAATCGCTGTGCCTGGTACTATAAAGGGATCAAAAAGGAATAAGAGGCCAGGAAGGATAGGGAGGAGGAGGAGATGAAGAAATGTGTATCAATGGGTATGAATATACAGTTTGATAGAAGAAATAAGACCTAGTGTTAGATAGATCAATAGGGTGACTATAGTTTACAATAATCTGTTGTATAGTTCAAAATAGCTGGAAGAGAATAATTTGAATGTCTCTAGCATAAAGAAAAGGCAAATATTTAAGGTGATAAATAATCCAAGTACACTGATTTGATCATTACAAATTATATGAGTATGTTACATTATTACATGTATTCTGAAGCTATGTATATCTATCATACATCAATAAAAAATAAATTTTAAAAAAGAATAAAATAATTCCTGCCCTTAACTCCTTACTCTAGTTTAAAATTTAATTAAGCAGTTAAGATTAATAGTTTGGAAATTAGAGCTTTTATGTACCTTCTTAATTGTTCCTTATTTATACCTATTAGACTATAAACTCCTGGAGGATGGATTCTCTTTTCACCCTTGTTTTTTTCCAGCTCCTGTTATTGTTTCTGGCACATAGTAGGTATTCAAAAATCTTTGTTCAAAGATGAATGAATAGCACATTTTCAAAAGCTCGTAGAGTAACCATGTTTGAAGTACAAAGTGAGTGACGTAGCCTCCATAGATATTACTGGAGAGGAGATGAGATGAAGGTCCAGGTACTGAAAGAAGATTTGAGTCAGTCTGAGATATGGAAAGATTTGAGAAAATTAAGAAAGTAATGATTATATAGAAACAAATATGAGAAAATGCATTGGATTAGTCATGTAATCCTACATAAATACGACTTAATAAACCACCCCAAACTCAAGTGTCTTGTAACAGCAAACATTTATTTTTACACTTGTAGGTCTGCTGATTCAGGCTAGCTAAGCCAAGTGGCTCTGTTTCAGGCTGTAGGTCACCTGAGTTAGAGTTGACTCCAGGCTGTGGTTTCAGTTCAAGTCTGTTCCACATATCTCCATTCTTGTGGTTGATGTCTTGAGGAGAGCTTAAGTGTATTTTGGATATGGGAGGGACATAAACAATTGTGACCAAGATAATATGCTGTTACATTGATTTATTGGTTGTTCACAATTATTCATGTCCTCCTTTTATTAGAATTATATATTTACACCCTTTGCCATATGATTTTGCCACACCTCCACTAGAGTAAATAGAGGATATTTCCCAGCTCTCTTGATGTTGGGTTTGGCCATGTGGTTTGCTTTGACCAGTGAAATATGGGTAGAAGTCACAGTGTGCCAGTTTTAGGTTAAGACCTCAAGGGGCATTGCGTGCTGGTTTTAGGTTAAGACCTCAAAGGGCATTGCTTTTTGTTGTTGTTGTTGTTGTTGTTCATCCTCTTGTACTCCTACCCTTTGCTGGTCCAAGGAGGATGAGAGATATGCGATATAAATTTAATCATCATCCAAAGCCTGGAGCCCAGCCAACTACAGACTGTAGCAGACCCTTCCTGGCTGACTCTCTAATCAGTGAACATGAAAAATATACCTTTATCATTACAAAACCCTAGGTTTGCAGCAATAGTTGACTAATACAGGTGTGGAAGTGGACAGTAACAGAGAGTATACAGAAGTTATGTTAGAAGGGGGCTAAGGACTCAGTAATGGAGGCATGACCAGGATATAGGGTATAAGGACTGACAGAATAAAGAGGCAGCAAGGAAGAAGGGTCAAAGCTGACTAAGTGGTTGAGTCCAGGTTGAATGCTGGCACCAATTGGCTAAAATGATTACTTCAGCAACCATGAAATGTTAAAGCTAAATGGAATCTTGAAATTATTTTGGATATTATAATCTCCAAGACAGAATTAACATACAGAATTATTTTGTTTGGCCAGTATATTATAGATTTTTAAAATTTGAATTCAAATGCAGTAGGCAGGCCATATAGCCTCCTGTTCTTTACCTTACCTACCACTCCTTCTTCATGATCCATACCTTTGAATGCATTTGAGTTTATGTCCCCTGGCAATCCAATCACCACTTATTCCCAAGCATATTGATTTAAAGATGAATGTGAGATATGTGAATTATAATGGTGACAACAGCTGGTGTGAGGTTAGCAACTTATGGTTTCAGACATTGTTCTAAGTGCATTATGTATCTTATGTCATGAATCTCATTTTGCAGATAGGGCAAAAGAAGTTTAAGTAACTTGCATAAGGTCAACAGTTGGAAGTGGAAGAGCCAGGATTTGAAAAGTCCAGTTTATTGCACAGCTTCAACTAGGTCAGCTCAAACATAAAACAAATTATTTCATGGTAAACACTTTCTCTAGCTGTCCTAGTAGGAATCCCCCTTCCCTTTCTGATAGCAAATTCCTTAACTACATATTGAGCAGATTCATAACCTCCCAGTCCCTTTGGGGTGTTAAAAGACTATCCAATTTAAAACTCCAGTGTCAACTCTAATTCATGTCTTTCCCTTCCATGATCAACTGCCAGACCTGGGGCTCAGAGGCCCTGAAAGGAAAGAGTGGTGGTATATTCTCCCATTCCTCTCCACTCTTGTACCTGGGAATGTCTGGAATGTCTGGGTGTATATGAGGGTGGGGACTGAGGTCATGATCTGGTTCTCTAATTCCCTTTTCAAGGTCTATGACCTTGACATAGAGATGGCTGGGGAAATAAAGGAGGAATGGCAGATGTCTCTTGACTCAATTGCCTGGCTTTTAGTTTTCTTTCTGTAAATTGGCTTTGCTTCTCTGGCAGACACAAACTGACATTCTATGTTGTTCGTATGACAGGTGTCTAAATGCTGATTCTATGTATAGTGTATCACATGTATAAGTTCTTTGAAGATGGCCTGGGAGGTAGGACTCTTCATATCCTATTATTCCTAAGTTAGACGTTCCAGCTCTGGCTTTACCTTGCCCACCCTAGCTCCCACCCCTAACATTATACCTCTAGCTTCTTAATCCTGGACCACCTTGACAGGGTTCCAGCAAGAATAGCTCCAGCCCAGCAAGATGCCGCAGAGGAAACTCATGCAGCCCTGCCACACCAGAAGGAGCTCCTCTGCTGCCTACTTTCTCCAATTTAACCTCTCTCACCAATTCTTTTCTCCAAGAAAGCATGAGATAGACCAACAAGTCAGCTGCCTGTGCACCCATCCAAACAGGGAATAAGAATGCCAATCTCCCCTTCCTACAGGCATCCTCCAGTCATGAAGTGTCGCTCACTTCTCACTTGGCTGCAGTATGATTGAGAGAAGAAAGGGTGGCCGCAGAGCTCTCCTCAGGCCAACAACTCAGGCCCAGCACTCTTGACTACTATGCCTCTGCCAACAGGGAGAGAGGTAAGGTCTGCAATGTTGACCTTTGTCTGCTTAGAGCTGATAGTTCAGGCTATGAGAGTGGGTGACTCTTGAGGGAGAGAATAAATGTAGGGAGAAGAGTTGAGTGCCAGAGACTCACACAATTGAGGAACAGTCGCATTTGAGGAATAGAGAATGTGTTAGAGGCAGAGAAAGGGGCTCAGAAAGAGAATTTTAGAACAAAGAGGGGCCTATCCAACCACTCATTGTCTATATCAGAAAACAGAAGCAAAAGGAGGCTGGAAGATCTGTTTAAGGTCACACAGATGACTTGTGGCAAGGCTTTAACTGAAACCCCAAGGCCCTGACTGCTGGTGCTGCTGGTGAATTTTCAGAGAAATAGGAGAAGCTTTGGATTGCCCCCCAGTGAGAAATTAGATAACTGAACTTGTAAAGTCAATGAATTCAATTTTACTCAAAATTCTAGATCCTCACTTTGCCCCGGAGGTATGTCTGCAGAGAAGGTAGCCCAGTTTTGGGACAGCTGTTTGCTGGAAACCTGCTCCACTTTCAGGTTGGATGGCGTAGATCACCGGAAGTCTGGTTACCGGCTAGATGGAGTTATGCTCAAAATCAGCTGGAGGTTGGATCTTAAAGAATGTAGTAAATGGCTGATGCAAAGAAAGAATTGTCTTGCAACAAAAGTAATTTCAGAGGATAGTTTTCAGTGGGTGACTATTTGAAACCATAGATTATAGCTCTCTATTATTACACTCTGTTTCACATTCAAATTAGAAAACCTACAGGTAAAATCGCTTTAAAATTATTTTTTTAGAACTTAAAAAAATAACTATTCTGAGTTACTTTCCCTCAAATAGCTTAATTGGACAATTATTCTTTGATAACAAGCACACTGTTAGCAAAACTGTGGGGAAACAGGTATAATGCTTCATGGGTGTATCATACAAACCTATATGCACACTGATGCAGACCAATTTGTTAAATATCTACCAAATTTTCAAATGCACATGTCCCTTTGGACCCAGCAAGTACACTTCTGGGAATTTATCCCACAGAAATATTGCTTAGCTACCCGGTGATGTTATTTACAAAGGTATTGTTTAAATAGCAAAAGATTGAAAATAACCTACATGTTTATCAGTTGGGGAGGATTTAAATAAATATGGTACATGCATACAATGGAATATTATGCACCTGTAAAAAGAATAAGATAGTTCTTTATATAATGATGTGGAAAATCTATAAAATATCTTGTTATAAAAAAAAGAAGGGTGCATAAAAGTATGTAGGATGTACTCCCTTTTGTGTAAGAAAGGAGGGAAATGTATGTATTTGTATTTGTTATAACAAAACCCTAGAGGCACACATAGATATGAATAAAAGTGGTTCTTGGAGCATGGAGAGGGACAAGACAGGTAGGATAGGTATGGGAGAAAGACCTACACTGCATTTTTTTTTTAATTTCAGCATATTATGGGGGTACAAATGTTTAGGTTGCCTGTGTTTCCTTCCCCTCCTTCCCCACCGGAGTCAGAGCTTCAAGCTTATCCATCCCCCAGATGGTGTGCATCACACTCATTATGTATGTATATACCCATCCCCTCCTACACCCTCCTATCTGCCACAAAAAGTATTGGTGTTTGGAGAAAAGCACTGGACTTCCTCATAGGTGTTTTGCAACCTGGCCCATTGATTACTAATTGTGTGATCTCTAATCAGTGTCTTCTCTTTGCAACTCAGTTTTGTCATTAGTAACATTTGCTAAGACAGATGGTTTCTGTTCTAGTTCTAAGTCAGTCACTGTCTTCTCTCTCATAGCAAATGATTAAGGAATGCAACACAATATTGACATTTCTCTTCATGTTACTTGATTGGGAAGACTAGCACTGTTGCATTTTGGCATGAGGTTTCTTTGGGTGTAAGCAACTGAAACTGACCCTGTTTAGCTTGTCACAGAGTAGCTCACAGAGTCAAGGAAGAGCTGGAAAACCAAGAGAAAATGTGTATATTTCCCTCCAGGGTGTGTTTATTGGAAGACTCTTTTCAACTTCCTATGCGACTGTGTGTGTCTGATCAAGATTCAATTCCCTGGAGAAAAAGAATAAATCTGATTCTCTGAAGATAAGGGAACAAGAGTTCTGCCACTGTAGCCACTTCAGGACCTCATGTCATGAGGGATAAATGATCCTCTAATGAAAGGATTCTGGGCAAACAAGAACGTCTTCTGTCCAGGGTAGCATTCTTCATGGTGCTGCTCTTCAGCCATGGAGTTGGCTGGAGCTGATGGGCCCCATCTCATGTGAATATGTACAACTCAAGGCCAACATAGTTAAAACTAGGGTAGATTGTGCTACTGCTGTGAAAAGGAATTGTGTCTCAACTGACTGTATTATTGTTGTAACCTAACGTTGAGGAAAAACTATTCTAGGGGTTGGGGGATAAATCTCAAAACTGGGAAAAACATTCAAATCACAGGCACTCAAAATAATGACTATGACATTCATCATCTCACAATAGTTTAGATGTTTCTGAAATTCATCGCGAGTCACTTTTGCAAAGGACTACCATGCAACACGGATGTTTTTATCTTGGAGTTGTCCTTCTTTACAGCAGTTGACTTTTTTCACTGGGACTTGCCCTATTTGCTGTGTGCTGGTCTTGCTGCAATGATTACTCTACCAGTTCTTACTGAAGGCCAAGTCAAAATTGGAGGCAATTGTCTCTGGCAAACCAATATAATTCCTGCCTTTCATGGATGAGAACAATGAATCCCAAAGAGGTTATAAAAAGTGCCCAAGCTCATACAACTAGTAGGCCAGCCAGTCCAGGGTCACACAGACCATCAATCAGTGCTAATTTTAGGTGGATCAAGCCTATGAAGGGAGAAATAGAGGTCACTCTGACAACTTTCTGGATGTATCTCATAGTCCTTGTGCTGTTCTTAATATTTTCTTTTTCATCATGGTCTTAAAAACTGTCTGTTTAACACATTACCAAGTATTCAGAGATATGATTCTGCCATCTCCCTTTGGCCACTCTCCTATACCATTTTAATACAATTTGGAAGCTGTGTCACCCTGCTTATTATTTTTCTGTGTACCACTAGAGGATGACCCGGTATTTTGGTTTTCCCAGCTCTTGCAGTGAAGAGTTGCTTCATTAGACCAAAGTCCTAATGAGAATGATCCTTTCTTCCAGAACAAGCATCCACAAAATAGGCTATATTTCTTACTAATTTTCATTACAAATTTCGAAATGAGAGAAAAAGCATGCTTTAGTATGCTTAGCTTCACCTTTAATTTTGTCACTTCCTTCAAAGCAGAACTGTATAGCATGGAATACCCAGGTCCCAGCAGATAAGGATGTTAGCATTTCGTTCCTTTTCTTTTGTTTATATTTACCTTGAAAAGAATATCATTTGTGATTCCAATTAAAGAATTCCCCTCTTCTCTAGTAGGCTGAATTATTTCTCTTGTCTGTCTAAACTATGCCCCAGGTATATGCAGCCTATCCCCAGATGATTGGACTTGTATGTTTTTGTATCTTGTCTGCCATGTTAAACATCATTCCAGCCGCTTGAGATTTCTGGTGCATTTCGTACAGTTATTCCTGTTGTCATTTTGTTGCTCTTCTGAAGGGTCCTATTGAGACAAACATTTAGTGTCATTGTAAGAGTTAGATGAGATGCTTTATGTAAAGTTCTTAGGACAGTGTCTTGTAGGCAGTAAACACTCAAAAATGGTAGCCATTATTATTATTTTGGCCAGAATACCCTTATGTGTCTTCCTCAGTAGAAAGAGATTAGAATTTTCAACACCTTGTTACCTTTCTCAGTGCCTTCCTTACCCTCCACTCACAATTTGGTCTCCAATCCTGTGGCTAACCAGGACAACTCAATCATTTGATCTCTACATCAAATGATTGAATTCAGGAGTTTTTATTATTTTCCTCTCATCTTGCATCTGCCAGATAATCATCATTTTTCTAAGGCTGGTTGGTTGGTTTGTTTGAGACAGAGTCTCGCTTTGTTGCCCTGGCTACAGTGCAGTGGTGTCATCGTAGCTCACTGCAACCTCAAACTCCTGGGCTCAAGCGATCCTCCTGCCTCAGCCTCCTGAGCAGTTGGGACTACAGGCACACACAACCATGCCTGGTTAATTTTTCTATTTTTTGTAGAGATGGAAGTGTTGTTGCTCTTACTCAGGATAATCTCGAACTCCTGACCTCAAGCAATCCTCTCGCCTCAGCCTCCCAAAATGCTAGGATTACAAGCGTGAGCCACTGCTCCCCGGCCTGTTTGTTTTTGAAGACTGCTGTCCTTAGTACATTTTCCCTACCTTGATATGTTTATACTCACACTGCTGTCCTTGAACTAATGGTAAACTTTTATATAACTATGGAGTCATAGGTCATGAGCTGTGGTGTGGGACACCAACTGTTCAGAAATATTATTGTAAATTTCCTTAAACCCAAGTTTTTCCATGTTGTTTGAAGTCCATGAGAATTTTACTTTTGTCTTTTTTTCTTGCCAGCCACTTATATGGATAGGACAATCTCAATGTTTTAAATCTTTTGGGTTTACCTTTTCATT
>CAUYPO010073139.1:0-15772 GCA_963574435.1 Cheirogaleus major | reverse complement strand
GTGATATTTTTCTTCTGTTGACATTTTGCTTGGCCCCTCACAGTGGAGCAAATTGGAGAAGACGAACAGGCATGGGCCCAGCCTCCTCCTTGTTTCTGGTTCTGAGTCCCTCAAAGATTCTGAAGACAGGCTGTGCTCACCCTCTGGTCTCTCAGGGTTTCCTTTGGGCTAGATACAGGATGTCTGGCTACATGTAACGGTGGTGTTGGGTGATGTTTATTAAGAGGCAATAGATATCACTTCTTTATCTTATGCTGTAAAACAAAGAAGAGATATCAAAGATGATACCTTCTCTGGGACCTAAACTTTGTCCTACTGAAAATAAGGAATCTTGTGTAGGAGAAACCCATCTTTTGGCATCATGGCATCCTAGCACCCAAATCTTGCTGGGACTTCACTTGAGTCCCCCACTTGCACAGACGCATGCTGTCCAGCAGCGGTGGTGGGGTGACCCCTCTGGTCTTAAGGGATGGACAGGATCACAGGATACAGCCTCCCCTTTGGATAGCTCACTTGCTCATTACTTCCAATATTCCAGTCCTTTAAACATGTGGGGTCTTGGACACTTGAGCCCCTTTACTTTTCTGTATGATCCCTTGACAGATCAACTTCCTTCCTGATCTCCTGGGGCTCCATGTCCAGCCTTTTTGTCATATGGTTGTCAACATCCTAAGAACCTATGAAGGTCCTTTGGAGGTGACTGCCCAACAATGCCTCAAACTTGGAGGAGCCCCTTTCTCTCATAGCACTTGGATGACAGAGCACTCTGTGAGCAAACCCTGTAGCTGGGCATGAAGGTGCCAGAGACCATCTCCATCATTGCACGTAACTCAGCGTGACACTTCACTTTCTCTCTTTCTCTCCGCTTCCTCACAGTGAATCTATGTAAACATGCCTGCGGTCTCCTTAACTCCTTGATGTCTCTGTTCCCCTAACTCTCAGCTGAAAGAGAGGATAGAAGCCATCAGAGCGAACACCATCAGTGCCCTGCACACAACCTCACCTGTGCCTCTTCCTCCTCCACAGTGGGATACATGTGTTTCTTTTAATCAAAAGATGATACCTCCTTTGGAACTCTAGATCCCACAATATCTATCCTTTAGGAATGCAGATGAACATAATATTTTTTAAAAATTCCTAATAATTTTCTTAGAATAAGTTATTAGTGCTTCAATAGCAGGATCAAAGATATATAACATTTGCCAGTTTGGGCATATGGTGGTGAATGGCATCCACGTAACGGGACCAGTTCACTTCACACCAACTATGCCTGAGTACTCATTTCCTTACATGTTCCCTCATTCATTCTGGGTGTTGCAATTAACAAAAAAAAAAAAAAGAAAGAAAAAAAGAAAAAAATGCCTACCCAGTAAAGGAAATTTTTATTGTTTTAAATTTGTAACATTTTACCAGGGGGGTTATCAATTGTTTTCAAGTGCTTATTGACCTTTCTTTTATTTTTCTCTTATCTCTTTATAATCTTTATCTCTTTTACAGAACATTTTTTAAGATGTCTGTATTGATATTTATCAGATGTTTTGAAGTAGGTTAAAAGGAAATAAAATATTAACACTTATTCTGTGCTTATGATTCAAGAATTGTACTTCATACTTTTATTCTATTATCTTTTTTAAACTTGTAATAAGGAGCAGAGAGGGCAGTTTTGATGATACAGAGCTGTGATTTTTAACTCTCTCATGCTTCCCATATATATTTAATATAATTGCCCCCATAATAACAGACACTTGCCTTAGTTGATTGGTAATGATTCTTTATTTATTCATGAGTGAACAGAGTCAATTCTAATAATGATATTGACTTTTATATGTAACTGTCAGTACAGATCTCATTACTTTCTTATCACCCTTCATATGACTTGTGTTAACTAAAATGTATAGAAGCCGTTGATTTGGACTGAGCTCCAGCATGAGGCCCATGAGAGCAGACCAACAGTCACTCGTGCTGAAGTTCTACCCCACAAAGCCAAAGCGAAGTTGTCTATGACCTTCCAAAAATTAGGAGAGCCAATCCCCGAATAGGCAAGGTTTAGCTGTCATAGGGAAGTGCCCTTTGCTTAAGCCTTTACAAGGAAAGTAACTTTGAAACTACCAGTCTGCCTTTTGTTCTGTTTCTGCCTTCTTCAACCCTTTTCTCTCTATTAAGCCACTCTCCTCAGCTCCTAGGAAGGCTAGTTCTATTCTATACAATGAGATGTTATCCAATTCTAGAATCACAAATAAAAGTCAAATTAGATATTTAAACTAAATTTGTTATAATTTTGTCTTTTGACACTTGTCTCATGAGCTGAAATAGAAATCACTATTTCATTTATATGAATGTAGTAGTCACTCACCCAATTTTCTTTCTTTTCTTTTTTTTTAATAGGACAAAAGAAGCAAGTATGTTTCTAAAGGAAGCAAGCAGAAGCTGCTACAGTAACCCACTCATGTGTGGTTTCAGTTCCCCAAGGTATAGTACACAAGATATTTTGAGAGAGACAGAGAGACCACATTCACATAACTTTTATTACAGTATATTATTATAATTGTTCTATTGTATCATTAGTTATAGTTGTTAGTCTCTTACTATGCCTAATTTATAAATTAAACTTTATCATAGACATGTAGTGCATAGGAAAAACATAGTCTATAAAGGGTGTGGTATTATCTGGGGTTCTAGGCATCTACAGGGGGGTCTTGGGACACCTCCCTAGTGGATTAGTGGGGTGCTACTGTTGTAAAATGATCAAAATGCCCTAAATCATTGTGCAGCCCCTGAAGTACTCTGTCCCTGATAGGGAACCTTGGGCATCACACATTTGCAGAAACCAACCGAGGCTCTGCTCTGTGGCTGCTTGCCAGTGTAGATGGAGACCTCAGATTCTGTGCACATAGATAAAAGTATAAACCTGTAGTTTCTTTATTGGCTTAAAACACACTGAGCCTAATCTGTTCAAATAGGAGAGCAGACATACACAAGACTATTTTAAATATTTCTAAATAGTATTGTTTTTACAATGCATTTACATGTACAGAGTTCTGCATTAAAGATCTCAAGCTTGGCAGTTTCTTCTTTACTTGGGCCCAGCGTGTGTCCTTCTGACTGTGCTGCAGCCTCGGTACCCCTGCCCTGCAGAGGGGTCCCCAGAACTGGCTAATCGAAAATGATGCTGTAACACTTTCAGCTATGGGAGCAACTGCCCTGGGTCCATTGTAGGTACTTAAACTATGCAGAGAAAATTGTGTGGGTAGAGTCCAAATGTGTTTCCTTACTTCTGTGGGTCCCCTGAGTGCAGTCCACACCCCTTCCCTCCAACCTGAGAGGCCATCAGGGTCCAGCTGTCCTCAGACCTGCAGCATCTGCTACCCGGCCGGCCTCAGTGAGGTCCCTCCAAGGGAGAGGTGACTCCTCCAATAAGATCTAAGAAGGGGCAAAAGCTTTGCCAGATCCAGCTGACTCTCAGTTACTCAGGGCTTTTTCTCTGTTTAATCACTTCAGTCAAAGAGCAAAGTTCACTTAGTTTATTACAACCTTACCCACAGCCATCTGATAAAGGATTTTAGCTGAATCAACCATTATGTGTAATCACTTCACCAGATGAAGTCATCTCTTTTTATTTCTATAAAGTTCCATTGTCAAATTCCATTGTATCGTTGAATTTTTAAGATATACATTTGTATAATGGTTTCCTACTTGTTTTTCTTTTTCCTCTTGTTTTCTTAAAATGTTACTTTCGTGGAAATGAAAAGTCCCAGAGGAGCCACTGTAATCAAAGCCAGCTTTGCTGCGTGTGTGATCCTGAAACAATCCCAGGCTCTGGAGATCAATGTGCCAGCCCTCTGCCCAGTCCCTGGGCTTCTGGGTTGAATAACACAGGAGCGGAATGCATTACTTTACACCACAGAGAACCTACATGATTTAGAAATCATGCATAAAAAACTACCAGTGATGTAACTACTCACAATAGTGTTTATTTCCATAACTGTATAAGGGGAGGAAACTAATTGTTTCAACCAAGGCAGACCTATTGAAACCTAACACGGTGAAAGACTTAATTTAGAGATAATCCCATTTATGTCATCATTCTATAAATATTTACTGAACACTTGTGATATGCACTTGCACATTTTCACAGTAGCAAATAGGACCCCCCCCCCCGCCCCCTTTCTCCAATTTACCCCGTGGCTAGGGTGTCCCGGCCCACAGTGTGACCGGGTCCAGCCCATCCCTGAGCCCAGTGTCGACTAGCTCAGCCCACACAGCTACCTGGCCAGGACTCCCTCCCCTCCTCATGTCCCGTGTGTGAGGCTGAACCCAGGTTCTTCCACCAGCTCCTGGTGGGTCCATTGCGCGACCATTTCTGCCTTTGGTTTAGGGCTTTGCACGTTACCAGGGTTGCCTTCGCTGGGGTCACTTTTCATTCAGCATCTCCCTGGTCCCCCATCTCCATGGCCAGAGAGTCCTTCATGTTTTCTTTTCCTTTGGTAATTTCTGCCTTACCCCACTCCTACCCCTGATACTACTCACGGTGACACTGGGTCATTGCAAGCCATTCCTTAACTGACCCCAGCTTGACCCTCATTCCTCCAGCCTCCTTCCCAGCCTCCTCCCTCCACAATTCCTCCCTTCCCCTGATTCATATTTACCCAACCTGCTGCCGCCAGCTCAGAATTCCATTTTGATCACAACATGTTCTCCAGGGTTCCAAAACATGCGGGGATTTAGGGCCACATATAATAGGGCTCCAACATTTATTTCTATATTTCTTTCCTAATCTTTCCACCAAATCCCTGCTTCAGGCTCACTGATAAATCTGTGGCCCTTCGAATATGCCAGGTGGGTTTTGTTCACCCTGTTCTCTGTTTGGCCTTTCCCTTCCTACCATTATAAAACTTAATCTTATTCACATTTTGCAAGTCTGTCCATTTCACAGAGCTGTTTTTTCAAGGCCTTTTCATCCTCCTCTTCTGAACCCAACATATCTGCTCCATAATAGGGATTTTAATCACATCCCTGTGTTTTTTAGTTCCCAAAGAATGAAGGATGGGCTTTTCTGCAACATCAGGTGGTCTCAGATTGCCCCGACCCAATCCAGGGCTTGGGTGATATTGCCCTCTCTCTCCATCATCAACAACCTATCCTGCACTTCATTAGCTCAGTATACATTTATTAAGCTCGTAGTATGGGATAGGCTATCTGCTAGGTACTGGAGTTATAGAGTAAATAATGCAGACATGGTCCCAGAACACTCATAGTATGGTAATGGCGACAAACATAAAAATAGACAAACATGCTCCAGTGAGGAGACAACTGAGTAGAGGGTGCACAGGGTGCTCAGATTATAGGTTTGGGTCATCTAGGTTTAAATTCCTGCTGTAGCACTTACTATTTCTGCATCACATGCCATCTGTAACCATCTGTACCTAGTTATTTCCTCTGTAAGAGGAAATTTACAATAGTTTTATCATAGGAGGGTTGTGAGAATAGATGTGGTAACCTGGTGCAGCACTTGGTCCAGCACCTGGCACTGGGCACAACACAATAGTTGGTCCAGGCTGTTACATCATTCAGCCTGGGTAGCAGGGAGCTGTCTGGGACTGCCTGGGACTTGGGAGGGAAGGAATGAGAGAGGGAGGGGGTGTATCTTACATAAGCGTAAAAGTATTAGGGCAATAACATAAGTTTTAAAAACAGAGAAAATGGTCTTGTCTATTGCTATTTCAGTACTTATTCTACTGATAAAAATCAACTCCATGGAAGAATTTGATACAAGTTCTTCCATGATAAAGTTAACATTTAGTTTCAGAATATACAATGTATTTAGGCAAGAGTATCACAATGTGGCAATGTTGTTTTAAGAGAGACTTTTCCATATTCCTCTATAATTTCTCCTTAGAATTTAAAGGAATGAACTTGCATCACCCACCTATGAAACTGCCTTCTAGTTCAAACACTTAAACTCACCACCCGCCCACTAATGACAACAAAACCATTATGAGGCAACACAGGGGGGTCAAAGAGAAGCCCATCCTTCTGTGGCCAAGGGAATAGTAGAGAGGGGAAAGAGAGAAGAAGACTTTGCTTCTCTCACCCCTGGCAAAGACCAGGCATAAAAACACCTCCTGCCAACATGCCACTGATGTGTGAACTAAATATCCTTCCCTGGAACCTGGACTCCTGCCAAAGACAAAAGCAGTGAGGGGCAGCCCTCAGAGAGAACGAGCAATCTCTGAATGAATTCATTAAATCATTGATAAGAGGAAGATTTAAGCTGTTTGGTCTCAAATAATTTCTCCACCCTCAATGGTTCTGGGAGATGAAACATTGGGTTACGACTAGGATTTAGCAGGCAGAAGTGTGTCTTGTGCCCTCCTGCCAAACTTGTGAATTTTCAAGCAGTGACAAGGACGTAAGTGATCTACTGAGAGTGTGTGGTTTGTGCACCCAAATGCTGAGCTGTATTTACTTTTGTTTTATAACTTCTATTGACAACCAGATGGCCTCTCTAAAGTAAAAATAGCCTCTTTTGTCATCTTGTCACGGTTTGTTTCTTGTGCAATAATTTGTTGGTAGTTTCGTTTCTGACATGAGCTACTTGGAAGCAGAGAGCATAACACAGCAGTCAAGGGGACACAGATTATGGAAAGGAAAGAGACGACCCATTCAGAAAGAGGATGGAGGAGGGAGAAGTCGAGACAGCTCTGACTGTGATTGCTTTTTTACGAATTAATCATAATACAGTGTTCTGAAACACCGTTGCATCCACTGTTCTCAGTGAGCACTGGAAAGGAGCTGAGAGAAGAAAGTGTGGGGACAGAAACCAGGGATGGCATTCTGGTCCAGCCAGCATCCTGCCTCCGTCTTCTGTCTCTGCCTTTGCTGTGCCCAGCTCTGATGTTGCTGCACGCACAGGTGGGATAAAGTGCGGCGGGCTTATCTCTCAAGGATCTCCTGCTAAGGACGGTGTGAAAGAAAGAAACATTCTTCCATTAAACAGATCAGATCATAGTTTCTCAATGATTTTGAGTCAAAAGTGTGGCCTCCTGGATACAAGGTTTTCAGTTAATAACTGCTGACCACAGGGAAAATGTGACGTTGGCTGGGCTGTCCCAAGAATAGACAGGAGTGACGGCTGCCCAGACAACTGGACACCGTGCCCACCCCTCCCTGACCACTTTCCTGATGGGCCTCACTCATTTGCCCCTTAAACTGTCCTGAAATTTCCAGGGTTAGAATCAGTGTCACTCAGACTCCAACCACAGGAAAAAAAAAAACAACTAAATCTCTCCATTGAAAAGCATAGAGATTTGGTTACAGAGGTGATGAAAGATGGGACAAGCCAACAGGGGATGGTGAGGGAGCCCAACATCCGAGGCAGAGGGAAGTACCTGCAGCACATACGGCTGGGGGCGCACAGAAGAGGAGGGCGTCTGGAGCCTACGAACTAGGGTTGCCCGGCAGAGGCTGAAAATATGGCAAGCCTGTGTGGTGAGGCTGGAGCCAGGAGGAAATCTCTACTGCTAGAGATGACATTTGCAGCAGAGGGAAGGCTGAGCAGAACCCTGGCACCTCCCCTTCCTCCTGCTGTGCAGTCTCCACACTGGCATAACTAAGGCGGAAGCCAGGGGAAGGGATGGAGCCACATGGAGCTCTGAGAGCAGAAAGCCCAGCACCAGCCTAATGACGACATGGGCATTGAGTGTTAGCTCCATCCAAATCACTGGGCCAGGTACCACCTGGAGCACACAGTGGAGTCAGACTGTGAGGAACCTGATGTCTCAGGAGAGAGTTGGAGCATTTCCAGAAAATCACACTGGGAGGTAGTAAATCCCAGAGGAGAGTCCGGGTTCAGTGCTGTAGGCACTCACTAGGAGATCATGGAAATAGGGTGTGACAAAGTGGAAGCTGAGTGTGTCTTAAAGGACTTGCTGTGTGTGTGTATGGATGCAGGGTGGCCCTTCTCCAGGCTGAGCAGGCGGGAAGTGCGCAAGTAGGGGGCTTCCCAGAGGAACTCTGGGTCACTCACTTTGGCTGACGGGGCCCTAGACTGTGAGGAGGAGATGAGGAAGGCGGCTGGTCCCGAGTGCCAGGCTGGGGTGTTTGTGATTCATCTGTGAAGGAGGGTGAAGGCATTGCAGGTTTGTGTAGAGAAGTGCCGTCAATCTACTGGTGACGTGAGCAGTCGGAACAGTGGCTGGCAGCGAGTTCCACCTGGGGGAGCCTTGCATTTGCCATCCCAGGGGCCAACAAGAAATGCTGAGGTCATTCCTAAAAGAAGCCTGTTGGAGTGTGGACAAAAGGGTGGCCCAGGATGAGGGGAGTTTGGGGTATGTTGACGGAGGAGAATGTGCTGAAGAAGGGAGAGCTGACTCTGGCATCTTCTGTAAAATTCTCTTCTCCATAGAATTGTGGAATTTTTTTGCAAACTTCCTATTCTATAAAATGGGACCAATAACGTGATCCTTTCTGACAGTTGTGGAGGGATTAGATGAACTACTGTGCAGCATCCCTAGTGCAGTTCTGCTATCAGGCCTGGTGACCCAGGAAGGTACACATCAGCAGTGTCCCCCTTATGGCATGCCAGCTAGCCTCTTGCTGGGTGTGGGGACCAGACCATCCCCTAGGGGAGGCCCAGACTGAGTTGCTTGTGGGCTATGGCTGCTGCTCAGTTTCCTGCTCCACAGAGGGTCGTGGTCTCACAGAAGAACAAGGTTTGGCAGCTGGGGAGTAGACACCACAGTAAGTGCCCACAGGCAGTTTAGGTCCTCTTGTGACACATACCACTCCCATCGTTGTAAACTTGCACCTGTGAGCTTGTGCTCCCTGGGCTGGGCAGATGGAGGTCTCGGGGACGTGGAAATGGGTCTGTTGGAAAGTTGGCCTGTTTCCTCCCCTATGACTGTGGTTCCATTACCTGAGAAATGTATTAATATTAAGAGGTGCTACACACAATGCATATCCTCTATTAAACACTCTAAGAATCTAAATCTCAACTTAAACAGAACAGCTCATATTTAGATACCATGTTCTGTGCAAAACCAAAATGGGCTTCATCAGAATAAACAAACGTCTTTATCTGCCTTTCAGGAGTTTTTCATTATTTTAGGAATAAGAGTTCAATGGATAAAGAGAGATATTACTTTTACCTGTGTTTTTAATGTAATGCCGAGTTTTGAATGTACTATGCTAACCTTAATATGGATCTGCTATGTGGCAGAGATAAGAATTGTGCTTCTTCATATATTTTCAGTGATAAGTGATGATTGCCTAAGCATTTAAAGATAAAATAAACAGGGATTTTAGAAAATGGCAACCCTTTTCTCTTTTTTGTGCCAAGTCTGTTTTCTCAGTGACAAACGCTGGATATAACTATTTTCCTAGATGGTGGTTGCAATAAATTATTAATAATAGCATTAACGTGGTAAAAGCATCTGGCCCCATGCAGGGTACCTATCAACCCTCCCTCCCCTTCTTCTCCATTCTTCCCTTTCTCTTTTATCCCTTCTATCATGCCCCTCCTAGGTAAAATGGTAGATAATCAAATAGTTTATAGTTGACATTCTGTAAGTTTCCCTAAATGAACAAAAACTCCACAAGAAGATGAATTTCCTTGGTGGGCTTTGTGGGTATATTCTCTAAGATTAAATTTCCCTTTCTAGATCATTTTTCTTGGCAGTCCTGACACATGTATTAAAAAATACAAACTTCAGAGGCAGCAAAGTCTCTTTCATGTAGCTTGATTACTGGGAGGGATAAAAACACTTAGAGATACTGAAAGAGGCAATCCCTGAATGATGTAACTCAATATAAATTCAGATTTAGGAAACTTAAGGTGTTTAAGATTCTTTTGAAGGCCAAAGTTGCAGGATTTTTATATGTACCTGATCATGAATGAATTTATGGAAAAAGAAAAAAATACATTTTCTTCATGCTATTCAATTGTTCTTGGCTGAATTCAGATCTGTTAAAAAGTGGATTCATGATCCCTGTAAACTTTTACATACACTCTACCCACGGTCCTTTCATTTGCTTCTTTTGTGACATATGTGCAGATAATTTTGCCTTATTTTGGTCACATTGGTTGAAACAGGGTCTAAATGCAAACAGGGGATGTTTTATAATATAAACCCAGCCATTGGTTCCCAAGCAAACTTAGTCCAGGTATTTTTGTTTATTTATAGTACACAGGATTTTTACTTTCTTAAACCAGTCTTAAATGTGGGGAAATAAATCTCTCAGAAGATCATGAGACTAAAATACAGAGACATTTTTAAATAAGGAAGTCTTATCTTCTATTACAAAAGTAATACCTATATAATTGCTTTAGAAAGCAATTACACAAAATAACATATACATAATTGCATTGCTGGTCTTATAAACTATAAAACTGTGATATATTGGGCAATAATGGTAAAAAGGAGGTAACTAAAGAACATGTGTTGAGTAAGGAAATGGCACCATTTGGTAACTCGGATCCACAGGAACAACTGTTAATAAAAGAATCAAGAATAGTAAATAAGAAATTTAATATAACAAATATCATAAATATCTACCTGTTCTCCTTTCTTATTTCAGGTTCTTTAAAATAAATGAATTACATAAAGTAATAACTATAGCAATATATTATTGGCTTGGCAACATTACATAGGTGGACATTTTAATGCCCCACTTTCAATAAGAGAGAGAAATATTAGGCAGAAGATCGACAAAGAAATAGAAGACTGGCCCTACAGAATAAAACAGCTAAACTTGACAGGCATCTGTGTAGAACATTTTATGCAACAAGAGAATACACATTATTTACAAGTACAGGTGGAACATTAGCCAGTATAGACATATGCTAGGTCATAAAACAGACGTAAATAAACTTAAAAGAATTGAAATTATACAAAGCATGTTCCTAAAAACAATGGAAGGAAATAGGATATAATGGAAAGAAACTTATGAAACTCACAAATACATAAAAATTTAGCTGTGTACTTCTAAATAACAAATGCTTAAAAAATAAGTCATTAAGAAAATTAAAAAATAATTTGTGATAAAGAAAAGGAAGACAAAACATACCACAACTTATAAGATGTAGCTGAAACAAGGGTTAGAGAGACATACGTAGCCCTACATGTCCATATTAAAAAATTAAGAAGATCTCAAATCAATAACCTGATCTTCCATCATGAAATCATGCAAAAAGAAGAGCAAATTACACATAAAGCAAGCAGAAGAAGGGACATAATTTATTTAGAGTGGAAACTAATGAAATAGAGAATAAAACAATAGAAAATGAACAAAATCAAAAGTCGTTCCTTTGAAAAGTTCAATAAAATTGACAAACCTGTAGCTATACTGAAACTGTCAAGAAAGAATAGAGAAGACTGAAATTACTAAAATCAGGAATAAAGGGAGGAATATGAGTACCAAATCCTACAGAAATAAAATATCATAAGGAACACTATGAAAAACTGTAGACAAAACTCTCACATTTCTAAAAAGACACAAAGTACTGAAGCTGACTCAAGAAGAACTAGAAAATCTGAATAGAGTTATAGTAAGTAAAAAGAATAAATTAGTAATTTACAAACTTCCCACAAAGAAAACTGCCTGGCCTACATGGCTTCAGAGATGAATTCTACTTAACAGTTAATGAAGAATTAGTGTCCATTCTTCACAAAATTTTCCAAAAACTAGAAGAGGAAGAAACACTTCTCAAGTCATTCTATGAAGCCAGTATAACTCTGATACCAAAACCAGATATCACAAGAGTGAAATCTAGACACCAGTATCTTTTAAAAATACAGATGTGAAAATCCTCAAACAAATACTAGCAAACAAAACGCATTATACACCACATCCAAACAGGATTTATACTTGGAATGGAAGGTTGACTTAGCAATTGGATATCAATTAATTTACAGTATTATACCAATAGGTATGAAAAAAATCACATCCAGATATCTAAACTTCCTGCAAAGCTACATCAATCAAGACAGTGTAGTGCTGGCATAAGGGTAGACATATCGAGAGAATAGAATGAGTTTCTAGAAATAATCTCTCGCATTTAGGTCAATTTATTCATGACAATGGTGTCAAGATAATACAATGGATGAAATTTTCTTTTTCCTCAACAAATGATCCTGGAACACCTGGATGTACATATGCAAAAGAATGAAGTTGGACCCCTACTTCATGCCATACACAAAAATTAAACCAAAGTGGATAAAAGATCTAAATGTAAAAGCTACAAGCATGAAGATATAGGAGTAAATCTTTGTGACTTTGCATAAAGAAATATTCACAAATATGATACCAAAACCACCAGTTACTAAAGAAAAAGTAGATAAATTGGACTTCATCAAAATTTTTAAAAACTTATGCTACAAATAATACCATCAAAGTTGTGAACAACAACAACAACAAAAAAAACAATTCACAGAATGGGAGAACATATTCACAAGACTTGTGTTTGATAAGGATTTGTATCCAGCATGTCTAAAGAACTCATACACTCATTAAAAAAGGCAAATGACCCATGAATAGGCAAAAGATCCAAATAGATATTCTCCAAGGAAGATATGCAATAGTCAATATCCACATGAAAAGATGCCCGACATCATTAGTCATTAGGGAAATGCAAATCAAAATCACAGTGAGACACTATGTATAATAATTTCCATTAAGATGGTTTAAAAAAGGCAATAACAAGTATTGACAAGAACATGGGAAAATTAGAACCCTTATACGGTGCTGGTGCATTTAAACAGGGAGAGTTATTAATACCAAGTAACTCAGCAATTTCAATTCTAAGTATATGTCCAAGAGAAATTAAATTTATGTTCACACAAAAACTTGTATGTGCATGTTCACATGAGTATTTTTCATAAGAGCTAAAGAGTAGGAAACATCAAAATGTCCATCAACTGATGATAAATAAATCATAATGAATAAATTAAATACGGTATATTCATTCAAAAATATTATCCTGCAATAAAAAGAATGAAGTCCTATGCATGCTACAACCTCAAGGAACCTTGAAAACATTATGCTGAGTGAACAAAGCCGTAAGGCAAAGACACACTCCGCACCCTGTGGCTTTCACACCTGTGGGACAGTGGCCACTCTCTGATTGCTGCTCAGACTGCATTATTAGCTATTACGGTTTTTTTACTGAACTGTAAGAATGAAGTACCACAGTAGGGAAAACTTGGGAGGGTACATCAGAAAGCACAATGTCTCAATGGAAATAAAGAGGAAATGAGAAAAAAATCATGTTTTACTTGTTTCAGGAAAATTGATCCTTTCTTAATTTTAAGACTACCTACAGCTATTTTTATTTCTTTAAAAGTGTTCTTTCTCTAAATTTATCTTTGTAGATAAAACCTCTAATACTTTGTTTCAATCCAAAAGCAATTGGGTTTGCACTCTTTCATGTAAATCAAAATATATTTATAAAACCTCCTAATGACTGACATTTGTGAACGGTCTATAAGACAAGGCTTGAGCATTTTTTTCCATCATTACAGAGTAAGAAAAAGAACTTTCTGCAGGTACAAACATTCATATTTCCATGGATACCAGTCCACACAAGATATTCGTATAAATTAAATGGAATGCTGGGCCTAAAACATGTTTGTATTAAGCAGGCACAGAGTGAATTTAATTATTTGTTTTGGGTTTCCTATAAATTTCTTACAAGATGGGATCAAGTCACCTTTATAGTGGTTAATAAAAAATTAAAGGACTGACCTCTTAAGTGTGGATCAGAGCAAAACTTAGATGCACCAAAATGAATTCTGGGCATCTCAGACACAGAATTTCAAGAAAAAGGTGCTGGATTCACAAAAATGCATTGCATGATCTGCGTTCTACCTGCAGTTTTCTCCATCATGGGGAAGCCACTTGACTCACTTAGTGCCTCAGGTGCTCACTCTGAGCAGTGGGCAGAGCTTCCCGCGGGGAATATTTCCTAGTGCCTCCTGGCGCAGTAAGGTGTGCCCCGGCAGTGATGTGCAGGGTACACTCTTGCAGACCAATGTCAAATCGTCAGGGATTTTGTGAGCTGGTTGGCATCATTAATAGTTTTCTTTTTTTATTTCAGCATATTACAGGGGTACAAATGCTTAGGTTAGATATATTGCCTTTGCCCCACCCGAGTCAGAGGTTCAAGTGTGTCCATTCCCCAGACGATGTACACTGCACCCATTAGATGTGTATATACCCATTCCCTCCTTCCCCTCCCATCTGCCTGACACCCGGTGAATGTTACTATTATATGTGCACATAAGTGTTGATCAGTTAATACCAATTTGATGGTGAGTACTTGTGGTGCTTGTCATTCCATTCTTGTGATACTTCACTTAGTAGAATGGGCTCCAGCTCTATCCAGGATAATACAAGAGGTGCTAGATGACCACTGTTTTTAATGGCTGAGTAGAACTCCATGGTATACATATACCACATTTTATTAATCCACTCATGTATTAATGGACATTTGCGTTATTTCCACATCTTTGCAATTGTGAATTGTGCTGCTATAAACATTCGAGGGCAGATGTCTTTTTTATAGCATGTCATTGGTTCCTTTGGGTAGATGCCCAGTAATGGGATTACTGGATCAAATGGTAGTTCTACTAGTAGCTCTTTGAGGTATTTCCATATTGCTTTCCACAGAGGTTGCACTAGTTTGCAGTCCCACCAGCAGTTTATGAGTCTTCCTATCTCTCCACATCTATGCCAACATTTATTGTTTTAGGACTTTTTGATAAAGGCCATTCTCACTGGAAATAAATGATATCATCTCATCATTTACAGTTTGAAATTGGCCGTGGTGGGAGTATATACATGGTATTTAAGTTTTATGTATTTCATTTTCTCTTCATAGATTTTAAATAAAATGTTAAACTTATGTTATAATTAAAATTCTCCCAAATCTATCAATTTCTCCCTAAATCTGTAGAAGGGTATAAACTCAATGCCCTTCTACTTCTTCCCAAATTTAAATATAACTTTTAAAAAGATTTTGTAAAGATTCAAAGGCCTTGTCTCCATTTTCCTGTGATCTTCTGTTGCTCACAAGGTTTCATCACTTTGTGTCACACTTTTATACATTGGCATGGGTCTGAATCACCCACCACCATTACCTTAAAATGATTTCCTGTTCTTTCATGATGCGTATCATGCATCCTGTGGGTTCTGCTCCTCTGGATAACCCCAGATAATACACATATATGCTGGATTTTCTTCCCTTTTTGTCCCTTCCCTGCCTTCCTTAACATCTCCGAGACCCCACTGTGCCACTTTCTCTCTGACCCCAGGAACAAAGAAACCTTTCCCCTGGGGATTTCAGAGACCCAACCCCACATTTACCTTCCCTGCTCAGGACCCAGTTTCTTCTTGCAGCTCCTGCTCACACCTGCCTCCCTCCTCTCACCAGCTTCCCTCCCCTCACCAGCCTCCCTCCCCTCACCTGCATCCCCTCCTCTCACCTGCCTCCCTCCCCTCACCTGCATCCCCTCCTCTCACCTGCCTCCCTCCTCTCACCTGCCTCCCTCCTCTCACCTGCCTCCTCTCCTCTCACCTGCCTCCCTCCTCTCACCTGCCTCCCTCCCCTCACCTGCATCCCCTCCTCTCACCTGCCTCCCTCCTCTCACCAGCCTCCCTCCCCTCACCTGCATCATCTCCTCTCACCTGCCTCCCTCCTCTCACCTGCCTCCCTCCTCTCACCTGCCTCCTCTCCTTTCACCTGCCTCCCTCCTCTCCCCTGCCTCCTCTCCTCTCA
>CAUYPO010073138.1:0-26994 GCA_963574435.1 Cheirogaleus major | reverse complement strand
TATGTCTTCTTGTTGAATTGTACCCTTCACCATTATATACTGGCCATCTTTGTCTTTCATTACTTTTGTTGAAGACTAAGTTATCTGAAATCAGAACTGCTGTGCCAGCTTTCTTTTGGCTTCCATTTGCATGGGATATTGTTTTCTATCCCTTCACTTTGAGTCTGTTTCCCTGTGGGTTAGCTCTGTTTCCTGAAGACAGCAGGTACTTGGCTTGTGTATATTTATCTATTCAGCCAGCCTATGTCCCTTTAGTGGGAAGTTCAAGCCATTCACATTTATTGAGAGAATTGATAAGTGGAATAGATTTCTGCTCATCCTATTGAGTTGATCTTTGTTGCTTTCTTTTCTCTCTTGTGGTATCTGGCCTTTAACTTTCAGATTTGGAATGATTTTATACTGGTGAGTGTTTATTGTGCTGATCTGTGTGTAACACTGTTTTGAGTACTAACTGGAGGGCAGGTCTTGTCTTGATGAATTCCCTCCATCTTTGCTTGTCTGAAAAGGTATTTGCTTGTCTGAGAAGTCTTTATTTCTCCTTCACATAAGAAACTTCGTTTTGAAGGATACAAGATTCTAGGCTGGGCAATACTCTGAGAAGACTAAGAATGAGGCCCCCAATCCCATTCTTGTAAGATCTCAGTTGAGAAGTCTGCAATTAGTCTGATGGGTTTTCCTTTGTAGGCTACCTGCTTCTCTCACCTTACAGCTCATAGGAGGACCTCTTTCACATGTTTATTTTGGCCAGTCTGATGACTACGTGTCCTGGTGTCTTCCTGTTTGCAATGAATCTCCCAGGAGTCCTTTGAGCTTATTGTACCTGGATATCTAGATATCTAGTAAGGCCAGGGAAATTTTCCTCCATTATATCCTCAAATAGTTTATCCACCCTTTTTGTATTTTCTTCACCGTCATGGATGTCTATAATTCTCATGTTAGGCCTCTTCACATAATCCCTTATTTCTTGTAGGCTTCACTCTTTTCTCTTATTTCTCTGCTCTATCTCAGTGACTGACTTGTTCAATTTAAAGGTGTTATCTTCAATCCTTGAGATTCTTTCTTCTGTTTGATCTACCTTATTCTTGAGGCTTTCTACTGTGTTTTGTAATTCCTTGAACAAATTCTTAATTTCCACAAATTCTGTTTGACTTTTAATATTTCAATTTGTTTAGTGAATTTTTCTTCCAAGTCCTGAATTTTTTTTTTTTTTTTTTTTTTTTTGGTCATTTGTGTTGGGTATCCACTTTCTGTTGCATATCTTTGAGTTTTCTTACAGTCCATTTTCAAAATCTTTCTTCTGTCATTTTAGTGTTCTGAATTTGGTTAATATCCATTGTGTAAGAGGTGGTGCTCCCCTTTTGGGGTGTCATTTCAGTTTGATTGTTCATACTTCCAAAGTTCTTTCCCTGATTGCTTCCCATCTGCAGTAGCTGTTGCTTCCTTCCTTTAGATTTTCTTTTAGATAATGACATGCCCAGTTTAGTCTCTAAGCCAGTAGGTCTTGCCTATGGGTGAGAATTGACCACACCTTGTGTGATGAGTCACTAATGCAGTAAAGGGCATGCAAATTGACCTCCCTGTCAGTAGGTGGCACTTGCCAAGAGGAACAAGCTGCAATGTTGTTTTTCGGGTCCTGTAACCAGCTCTTGTTCCTCTGGAGAGGCACTCTAGTACCACCAGTGGTGGGTGGTTCCCTGGGACTTCCAGCTGTGTCCTTATTCTCCACCTCAATGGGGGCAGGTGGGGGAGCGAGGCTTTGTGGGGTGGGTTGGTTGTGCCTACCCTCAGGCTCCACAAAATCTGTTAGCAGGGGTCAATGTTCTGTTCTCTGCTTCCAGGCAAAGCTGCCAGGAAGGGCCTGAAATGGCCCCACTCAGCCAAAAAGTCTGTGTATGGAGGTGGAGCTGTCTGAGACCCACAGTCTGGAGCAGGCCTTGCTCCTTTCCATGCTCTCCTATTCCATGGTTTCTCCCGGGTCTCTGCTGGCAGGCAGGACCTCAAGGCAGAGTATCTCCTCTGACTGTGATGTGAGCTGGGAGGTTCCCTGCCCAGGATCAGGGCCTGAGCTGGGAGCATGGCCCTTTTGTGGCAGGAGGGTTGCCTCTTGAGCACGCTGCAGCTAGGACCCACTCCGATCTGCCCCTGAAGGCACATGTACCTCAGTAGACTACTTCACAAATATCCCTTTTGTTTCCCTGGGCAATTCAATCGAGACCTAGTTATATAGGATCTGGCCCGCAGGCCTGTCTCCTGGGTCCTGGTGATCAATCACTGACCCTGCCAAAATGAAGAATGCTGGTCTCAAGTCACTGATGGGGTGCCCAAGATGAATCAATGTCTCTCTGTCTCGGGGTTTGCCCCATTGTACTGGAGTCGCCAGGCAAGCAGTACCAGGGAGGACCAGCCGGTTGGGAGCTCAAAGTCCGAGTACCCCTCAGTCTGCTGTAGAGCCCCAAATGAAAAGATCACATTCCCTGTGGATGCCTCCAGGTGGTGGCTAAATTGTCTCTCTCTGCAGCCACAGGTAGGAGAGGAAAAGGGGAGAATGAAGCAATATGTGCCTGCCGATCAGCCTGGGTTTGTAGGATTGGATGTCTCCCAAGGGAGCTGGGAGACAGCTGTTCCCAAGAGGCTAACCGCTCACTGGCAGCAGTCATCTCTGGGCTGGTGTCAGCAGGTTTCTCTAGCAGCTCAGGACCCCACCAGCAGTCCAAGATGCAAGGAAGGCAAATTTTACCACTCCACCTCCCCTTGCTGCTGATCTCCAAGCCCCTCAGTGTTTAGACCCTGCTGATGCCTTTTTCTCCTTCCAGTTCTGCTCTGCAACATCTTCCCATGGAGTCGCCTGTAGGTTTAGGCACCCTTCCTTCTGACCTTTATCCAATCTATGATTGTCTGCTTGTTTGTTTTTTTCACATTCATCTAAAATCTTTCCTTCTTGTAGAGACATTCTTGCTGCAGTTGTTTCTCATCCACCATCTTGCCTCTCCCCTGGCCTCTGAGGGATTTTTTTGACAAATCTGATGATGATCATTTGGAGAAATTATGATAACAATTATCGTCCTGGAGCTCTATAGATGTTAATAATGGAGCTTATTGTGTATCACATGCCACAGAACACATTTTGATAGTGTCATGATGTCAGCTATGTTTTAGCATCACTCTGACACCAATCAGAATTAAAAGTAAAAGAGATGGAATATTTCAAGTATAGACATTATGAGGTCTTTAAAAGACTAAAGTTATTACAGATTTTCAGACTGTAAGGAATCCCTTGCTGAAATAACAGGAAAATATCCAATCCCCTAATTTTCTTATGACAGCTAAAGATCAATTCTATGAGCTCTCTCTGCTGGCAGGCAACCTGCATGGACTCTGTTTTCACAAACATCAGAAAAGAGCCAAAAGGAAGGAAATGTAAATCTTTCTCTTCACATTGATCAGGCACAGCCTTTAGAATTTGTTTCTATACCTTAAATGTGTTCCAGAAAAGCTTCCAGAACAGAGGGCAGGGGATAAATTCCAGGCCTTCATTTCTTGCCCAAAACCATATCTCAGGGGCAAAAATCACATGCCTTATGATAAGCCTGACTGCACTTCAGACATAACCAAGTCTCCAGGAACAGAAGAAACAAGAAAGACAGACAGCGTGATGTCTTTGCACTAGCTGCTAATTACTCCATAATAATTAATATTTTTCCTTTTGTCCCCATAAAAGAGACAAGCCACTTGGCCTTGCTGCTGGCATCTCCTTTCTCTTTCTTTGGGATGCCACTTCATCTCCCTATTCTCTCTTGCCCGCTTCTCTCTTTCTCTCTCTCTCATTGTCTCTGTCCTTCAAAAGAGTAAAATAAAATTTTTTTACATTTATATCTTAATTTCTACATGAGAAATCTTTCTCCACCTGCACCATGAGCTCCTACTATAAATGGAAAGGTCCCTGAAGAATTCCATACATTCAAATTTCTAATAAACTAAATATAGATCTCCCATCCAAGTACTAACTAGACCTAACTCTGTTCAGCTTCTGAGATCAGAGGAGATTGGGCTCATTCAGTGTGGTATGGCCGTAGACTTTAATATCACTCTCTATAACCATGTGAACAAAAAACACTTCTTTAAAGAGGAAAATGTTCTTATGACCAAAAGAGGAAACCACTCTGGGTTATCCCCAGCCCTGATTAGCCCATTTCTTGCTCTGACCTCAGGAAGAGCCATTGTTATAGAATTACTAAAACCTAGGAATTATTAAAGCTAGGGTTGGCCTAGATTTTAGTAATTCCATAACCAGTCCTTATCGCCCAGGAAGCTGCTGGTGACTTGTAGAGTTTGCCCATAGCGAGACTTTATATATAGCATTGTTTGTGTAGTAAGTACAGTTAGTATTGTTTGTCAGTAGCGTTAGCACAGCATACTCAGTATTGTGAGCATAGTTAGTATCAATGGTATTGTTAGCCTGGTTCATATAGCTAGTATTGTTAGTATTCCTAGCCTAGGTAGTATAGTTGCTATTGTTCATTACTTACTTAGCATAACTAGTGTAGAGTTAGCATAGAGGTAACCAAGCAGCAGGACATGGCCTCCAATTTGTCCACTGAAGTGCTTAACAATTATAAGCTCCTGAAGAAAATTGGCTGGTGCAGCCTCACCAAGGTGATGCTGGCCCCACACATTCCTACTGGGACCCAGCTAGACATCAAACTCATGTCCAATCAGAGCCTCCATGGCCTGGAAAGTGGCAATATGGAGGTCAAAGCCATGAGGAACCCGAATCATCCAAACATCCTTAAGCTGTTGGATATCATTGAGACTGAAGACACCATCTATTTAATAACAAAATACGCCAGTAGTTCAGACCTTTTCCAGCATATACTAAGATATGGCCACCAGGAGAAGAAGGAGGTTCTGGCCAAATTCCAACAGATCCAGGCTGCCATGCAGTAGTGCCATAAAAACCAGATTATCCTCAGCGACCTGAAGCCCCACATCTTACTTGAAGACAATGACAGTATCAAACTAGCTGACTTTGGCTTTGCCATGACATTTAGTGAGGGAATCAAGCTGGAAAGTTTTTGTGGAACTGCCACTTTTTGTGTCCCAGAAGTTCCTGAATGAGGACTACATGGGACCAGAGGTGGATGTGTAGAGCTTGGGGGTTGTCCTCTACACCATGACAGCCAAGACGCTTCCATTTGATGGAAAGACCTGGGGAGACCTTAAAAGGAACATCACACATGCAAGGTAGAGAAGCCCATTTCATTCTAGGAGGAATTGAAAGCACTTCTGAAACAGTTTCTGACCCTTGACCCCAGAGAGAGGCCCACCTGCCCTGAAATTATGAAGGGCATTTGGATCAATGGGCAGGAGATGCCAGAGGAGACCAGGAAAGCCACAGTGACTGCCAGTCCTCTACCCAGACTGCACACAAGTCACAATCCAAGCACAGCACCACAGCATGGCCCCAGGGCCTTCTCCTCCACCCACAACACCAGCAACTATGAGGAAGAGAAAGGAGGAGAGACCTCTCCCCATGAAATGACCAGGGAAGTCAACTGTCTTCAGGCTGGGCAGCCAGATGGAAGACTTCGACCTCTCCCTCTGAGGAAGGCCAGGACCAGAAGGGGCTCACTAGAGATTTGCCAAGTTTCTCTTAAGAATTTGGTGTATCCTTTCAGCCCAAAAGATCTGCTATAGAAGACTAAATAAGGTGGTGCCAGGGAATGTGGACAGCTCAAGCAGCAAGAGCAAGTATGTGGGGCTGTCCAGTCATGTTTCCTATAAGTGTTTTATTTGTTATGGTTTTACTGATACTAGTTTTAGTAGACAAGTCATTGTTGTATACAGGTATGGGGTACAATGTGAAGTTTTATACATGTGCACTATGTGGAATGGTGACATCAAGCTAATTAACATATCTGCCCCGCAGAAAGAGAAATGCAACATGAAGTCACTTACATGTTGAATCTGCAGAGCCGACCTCATAGAAGTAGACTAGATTGATGATGATGAGAGGCTGGGGGATGGCAGAGGGAGGCCATGGGTATTTGGTCACAGGGCACAGAGTTTCAGACAGACAGGAAGAAGAA
Organism: Cheirogaleus major; assembly: GCA_963574435.1. Taxonomy (NCBI): domain Eukaryota; kingdom Metazoa; phylum Chordata; class Mammalia; order Primates; family Cheirogaleidae; genus Cheirogaleus; species Cheirogaleus major. The sequence goes on along the minus strand of CAUYPO010073138.1, from coordinate 20,908 downwards.
GCTCTGACAGCTGTTGCACAGCAGGGTGGCAAGCGTCAATGAGAATATACTGCACATTTCAAAATACCTGACAGTCCCCTTCAAATGACTTCTTGCCTTTAGAGTGGAGAGCAAGAAGAACCAGAGTTCCCTGGATCCTGACAACAAGGAGTGGGAGGTCAGCCAGGCGTGGACTCACAGCTCCAGGTGGGAGCTGGCAAGAAGCAGCCTGTGGCCTTGAGCAGCATCTGAGCCACAGTAGAGTGAGTTGAAGTATGGCCTGGAGCCCTGGAGACAAGAGGGCCCCTGGGCCCACACCGGTCCCCTTTCTTCCCCAGTGTGGATTTTCTTTAAGCTTAGTAGCCCAGTCAGAAGTCACCCAGTGCTGCTGTCTCTAAAATAAATCCCTGGCTCTCACCCCTTCAGAATACTTTTTTTTTATTTTGTCATCACACATTATGATCCAAATATGGGAGATTGAAATACATTTGAAATATCTTGTGAAGTAATTTATTTCTAGGAACCCAGAGTTTCAATTCTATGGAAGCTTTCATCCTTTTGAGATCTTTTGGACTTGAAAGCTCCTCATTAGGTTGGCTGACCTAAGTTCCTGGCTCGTTTGTGCCTCAAGGTCTCAAAAGATCATTTTGTTAAGGAGATAGAACATTCCAGATCGGTACTCTATTGCCTTTCATGTTTGTAGTTATATTTTCATCGCGTCTGCCTCTGACAGCAGCCTTACTGCAGGCAGGGGCTGCTGCCTGCCCAGAGCCCAGGACAACGTCCGCGCCGGGCAGGGCTCAGACACGGAAGACACGCTCAGTGGAGGGTGTCCACCCATCCCCTCCATCCCCGCCCGGGACCGTGTGCTGAGCTGGGTGCCCAGAGCTGCTGGAAGTTCTTCACCAGCGGGTGTAAGCCACATCATGGAGAAGGGAACAGTGGTGTGTCCTGACCATCACCCCGGCCTACCGTTGCCATGGCGACCAGTGGTGGGACACGCGGAGAAGGGCCTTTTTGTTTATGTATGAGTTTGAACCTTAGAGTCTCGGGCTGAGTTTAGGACAAAGAAGTGGGGCCACCTGCTCCGCTTCAGGGTCCCCAGGTGAGGAAGCAGTTTCAGCAACTGCCCACGCTCCTGTCCCTCTCCCAGCAAGCAAAGCCCTGGGCTGCGGGCCCAGCGCCCCTCCTGGGCCCTCACATCTGAGGGCTGATGGGGCTCAGGTGTGTGTCAGGCTTTCTGACCAACCTCCACCCCGCTCCCACCAAGCTGGGAAGAGCAGGGAAATGGGAAGTGACAGCGAGTGCCAGGAGTCACTAAGTCTCTGTCACCTCGATTTCCAGGCAGACAGAGCTGGCTCTGAGCAAATGCGGCACTTTAGAGACATCCCTGCCCCTGCACTATCTGCCTGAGACAGCTGTAGCCTCGCCCCCAAGCCTCCCCTCCACCTCTGGGCCCCGCCCCCGCCCCGCTGCAGATCAGGCTGCACAGCCCCCGCCCCCTGGGGCCGCCCTCCTCCTGCAGTCAGAATCCTCTTTTATCTTTCACCAAGGCAGGTCTGGGGCTGCCACACCTAAGCCACAGGCTCCTCTCCCCACCTGCAGGACCCGCCTCCCAGAGCCAACAGTGCTCTTCGTGGCTTCCTCTAGATAACCCTGAAACGTTTGCCTACGATTACATCCGACAGTTGTGGGGTCAGACTCCCAGGAATAATTAATCACTCCGTCTGTATTCAATTTCTTTGTCTCCTTTTATTTTTACCGGCAGATTGAGGGGGTTTCAGGCTACCGCGACTGTCTCCAAACAGTACTGCTTTCTGAAATAATCTAGACCAGGGGTTCAAAACCTATGGTGAGTTGTATAATTATTGCATTACAGATTGCAATGTAATAATAATAGGAATAAAGTGCACAACAAATGTAATGCGCTTGAATCATCCTGAAACCATCCCCCCTTCAATCTGTGGAAAAATTATCTTCCATGAAAACAGCCCATGGTGCCAAAAAGGTTGGGGATCGCTGATTTCCAGACAATGCCCTATTTGTTACATGATAGAATTTGGGAGGAATCTTTCCTGAGGGAAAAACTGGAGAAAAATAACTTCATCTCATATGTAGGCATTTATAGCATCTGAAATGCAAGTCTGGCCTTGTGGTCCTTCAAGGCCCTGCAAGATCCGGTATCAGCCCCTTAACCAGTCCCTTCTCTAACAACCACCCTCACTGTCCACGTTCTGCCAGCCTTGCCCCAGGCTTTACCCGCAGCCCCTGGATTAAATATTCTGACTCCCCCAGACTGAGTTAGGTGCCTCCAATCCAATCACAGATACACATATGCACACACATGCTAACACACATGCACACACATGTGCATGAGCATAAACACACATGTACACACTGGTATGCGTATATGGGCACTGTACATAAACACACACATAACACATGTGTAATGCTATATAACCCATCCGCATGGACACACAAGCACATGCACATACACAGATGCATCTGTATGCACATATGTACGCATGCACATGGCCATGTGTGCATAAAGATCTACATGCACGCACATACACACACAAGTGGTTTTTTTGTGTGTGTGTATGTGTGTTTTAATCATGGCGCTGATACATCGTACTTGCCAGAGTGTCTTTGGGTCCTCTGGTACCGGTCTGTCCCTCGTCAGCTCAACTGGTCCTCAGGAAGGCAACAGTCCTGGTACCTGGTGACAGGCCAGGCAGGAGGCTCTGGCCCTGCCCTGTTATAGGACTGTGGCTGGGCCCCTGCCCTTCTCCCAGTCTCAGTCCCCCACAAGGACAATGGGGACTGGCTAGCATGGGTCCTGCCGTCTCTTGGCCCACGTGGCCCAGGAGGGAGCAGGCCCTATGTCACTAGCGGGGGCAGCCGGAGACCACTCTATAATTCCCCAGCACAGTCTCCCAGCCCAGCTTATTTACGATGCTTTTAGCTCCAAGCAGACCCATTTCTGAACTCCTCTCCGAGATATAAATTATCTTAAAGGGCTGATTTGTATCACTGTGGTTGGACAATGCCTAACCAGAAAGCACTCCTGCCTTTCAACAATTTCAAGCCGGGGAGAGCTATGGATTTTTTTTCACCCTAATTGAGCACTTCAAAAAGAGGGGTTGAAAACCTTCAATAGGTTTCATTTTTAGGGAAAGCAATTTTGACTTATTAGGCACTGTTGGCTTCAGAAATATGCTCACTAATGACTTCTATTTAAATATTTTCCTCCAGCTGAGACTTATTTTTTTAAATACTGTGTTAATGGATTCAACATCCCCTAAATGAGTATTTTCCCATTGCAGCCTCTGAACTTTCTTGGCCGGATCCGCTCACATGTGCACGAGGTCCCACACAGGCTGTGTTAAGAAGATCCCTGTCAGGAATGTCACCTGCAGGAACGATGACGGTGGCCCCCCAGCCCCTCTTTTTGTGTTTCCAGGGATCTAAGATTGGAAGCACAATCTTAGACGGGATCACTGGTTTCTCAAAACCTTTCATTGGCTCCCTAACCCCTACAGGTTTAAATTCAAACCCTCTAGCCTTGCAAAGAAGGCCCACGCTGCCCGCATCGGAAACCACAAAACCCACCGCGTTCCCTCTGGAGCCCCAGGCAGGAAACAGTGGTAGCTGGTTGCCCGAACTCGGGGCTGTCTTCCTGGGTGTGGGACCTGCACAGGCTCATGGGGCCCAGCGTCTGGAAAGGCCCATATCTGGTTCAACGTCCTGCTGTTGCCATCTTGAAATTCTTAATAATAATTCTCACTGTGCACTGGGCCCTGCAAATGATGTAGCTGATCACGCCCAGGTCTGCCTGGGCCACGCTGTTTCCTCTACACAAAGCGTCAGCCCCAGCCCATGCCTGCCTGCCCCTTGTGCATGTGGCAAGTGATGGGGAGAGATGCAGTGGGTGGGGGGACAGGAAAGCCCCAAGATTGAACAATGCTGGGGCCAGAGTGTGACTCTCAGCTCCACCACTTTCAAGCTGCAACTTAGTCTTTCTAAGTCTTAGTCTTCCCATCTGAAAAATGGGATCACATCGTCCCTACATCCTAGGTTGTTGCAAAGAATAATTTACAGGTTATCACTGAGCACTTAGAAGAGTATCTGGCACAGAGTGACTGGTTAATGATGTTGGTTACTATTATCATTCCTTCCTGGCTGTGATTGAATATTGATCCTTTTATGAAGTCTTCCCTCGGTGGCCCGACTCCTTTTCCTGAAGTTAAAGGACCTCTGGTTCATGCTCCTACAGCCTCCTCTCCTGTCTGTATAACGTTCTGCCAGTATATCCCGACCATCTGTCATAACAGTTTACAGGCACTTTTGTTTGCAAGCGTCAGGAGCTCACTCAAGCTAGCTTTGGCAAAAAGATGAGCTGGTTATAAGAATAAGGGGTATGTTACAGAAACCCGAGGACCAGCACACCACTGGGTTTCCGTAAGGCCTGGATATGAACTTGGGAAGCCTCTAGAAATACAGCAAGGGCTCAAATTCCCCCTTTTACTTCTGCTTTTATCTGACCATTGGCCTCATCACCCCACGCCCCTGCAGACAGGCATGCTCCTCAACTCAGCCACACGGTTGAAGAGTGTCACCCCACAGCCTTCTAACCGCACCTTATGGTTTTAGCCACTGGAAAGGTGGACAGATCTGGACTCAGTTGCCAAATTTTGCAGAATGAGGCCTGATCGGCCCCTCCAGACTCAGGTGCCCACTGGCAGAGCCCAAGCTACAGGGTGACCTTACGCTCTAGACTAGCTCCGTCCTTCTGCACCTGTGTACCACACGTGTCTATCTTTCCCTAAAGGGCCATAAAGGACCCCTACAGCATCACACACTTCTCATCTTTGCCTGTACCTGTGCCTAGCCCAGCGCCTGGAACGTAAATTGCTGTTGAACAAAGGGAGGAATGAACGATGGAGAAGGGGCTTGTATTTCCGACCCTGAGCACCTGCAGTCTCCCAGCTGTTCTGTCCCCTGCAGGAATCCAGTGAAGGAGCCCGTCCTAGAACCAAAAGCTTCCGAGGCAGCGGCTCGTCTGTGGAGTGCCCACTCCCGCGCCCACACATTCAGGCTGGGCGTCGCTGGCCCCTCAGCCTGCATCCATCCCAAGCGGCTCCTGTTCACCTCTCCTGTTGGTGCCCAAAACAAATCAGTGCCCCGTCTTCCTGCGTATGCAGCGTGCAGCCTCGGGATTTAAGTTGATTTCTGCAGAAAGGAACCTGTGCACTCAACAGAATCTATACTCTCAGAAATTATTAAAGGAGCAGAATTAAATTCGCTGGGGTCAGAGGTCAAGGGATGCTGGAAACAAGGCAATCCCAGCAGAACCGTAGCTAATTGCCGCAGCTGAACACACTGGAGGAGCAGAAACACTCCTGAATTATTTACTTGGGCCCGAATACCGAGGCAAAGCTCGTGGCATGGTGGTGGTCAGGGAGTCTCAGCACCTACTGACCCTTCCCGCCCCTCCCTGGCTCCTTTTCAGAGCAGGACAGGGCCAGGTGAGGATGCAAAGGAAAGAAAAGCATATGCCTGGTCAGGATTCCTCAGACTAAGTAAAGCCAATACACTGACTGTTGAACTTATAGCTGTCACAAAGGGCTCTGTGAGTTGGCCGGCTCCTACCAGGAACCCAGCTTAGTGCTCCTCTTCCTGAGCTCCCATCTTGAAGATGGGTATGAGAAGGGAATGCCTTCTCCCCTTTCCCAGTTTCCATGCAGAAGGCATTTCCAAAGCCCCTTCTCATCTCTCATTTGTTCCTCCATCCTCTCCGGAGTGAGTGGCCACAAGATGGGAGCATCACCTGGCTCCACCCCTGCAGGGGGACGGCCTGCCCCGGTCCAGGTGGCAGAACTGAGTTGGTCCCTCTGCCTGGCTTGAAGCAGTAATGAGAGAAAATCTGTAGTCCTTTATCTTTATTTTTTGTTTGTTCAACTTGTTCAAACCCCAAGTGGGGAACAGAGGTGCTGTTTATTGTCAGGAGTGCTCATAGACCCCAATTTTTGCTTCATGGATCAAAAGCTACAGTCACCAACCAAAGTTAATATACCACTTGGCCTGAGGCACAACCTTCCTGCCCACATCAGAACTGTTAAAAGTCAACCACATCGCTATAAAAGAAACCTATCTGGCTTAATCCAAGCTTCTAGAAACCACCAAGGTCAAAATGCCCTGCCCAGGGTCACAGCCACGGGCTCATGCTGCACCAACCACCAAAAACCATTCCATGTGCAGATTTGGCTTCCTGAATTGCAGTTTTGCTTTTTATTCCCCAATGCACTCAATATTAAGTATCCACGAGGAAATCCCTAGCAAATAATACCCTGCTGCCTCTTCTAGGTTTTAAATTAGTTGTAAACTAAAAAGTAATGATAAAGGTAAAAATATCCTGTTTATTACTGCTAGAAACCAGGTGGAAAATGTGGCATCAGGACTATTAGACAAGTGGCTTGCTAGTGCCAACCCCCAAACCTGGCAGAGGTGTCCGTGTGGCCTCAGCCAGTGCCAGGCCGAGGCAGACTCCCTGCATGGAGGCCCCTGCCCAAGTGAGACTTAGGTCTTAGGGGAGCAGAGACGTTTTGTCCTTTGAAGCCAGACTGGACCCTAGGAAGGACAAAGCAGGGCAGGCACAGTTATGCTTCCTAAGTTTACCCATCAGAGGAGTCAGTGTGGGAAAAGGCAGACAGAAGCCATGTGTGCTCAGGGCAAACCCTTCAGTGGGAATAAGGGGTTCCTTTCTAACAATGAGCAATTATGTTTGCCCTGTCGCCCAGACCAGAAACTAGGGCATCATTCTCTCTCCTCCTCCTTGTCTACCTTACACATGTAAACAGTCAACAATTCCTCTTGATCCCAAATCTGCTTTCTAAATAAACTTCACATCTGTCCATTTGTCCCCACCACCACTGATGACAAGCTGGTCCCAGTCACGTCTGTTCTTGACAGTGGCAGTAAACTCCTACCTCATCTCTTTGTTTCTATTCTTCCTTCTCCCCAGTCCATTCTTCCCCTGTCAGAGTAGTCCTTTTGGAATGAATGTCTGGTCATGTGGATTCCCTTCTTAGAATGCTTCAGCTCCCTACATCCCTGCCTTCATCTCCAATGTCATCTCTCCCTCATTCCTCATTCTGTACTTCAGTGATCTTGACCATCTTTCTGTGCTGCTAGCACATCCTGCCTAGTCATGCCCCAGGGCCTTTGCACATGTAGTTTGCACTGCTAGTTTATTCTCCTGCTCCCTCTTCACTTTTCCACCTGGATAAATTTTAATAACTTTTTAAGTCATAAGATATGGTTAGGGAAACATACAATGTTCATGGATAGGAAGTTTTAATATCATAAAGATGCCCAGATCCAATAACCTTCCAATCAAAATTCCAAAGTGCTGAAATTTTAATGGCCTTTTTAAAAACGATTCTAAATTTGTGTGTAGGAGTAGAGTGCCTAGAATACCCAGGATGCTTCTCATAAGGAAGAGCTAAGATGAGTGACTTATCCTACCAAACACAAGGACTTACTTTGATGCCAGGGTAATTCAGTCAGTTAGGGAACTGGTGCAAGGACAGACAGTTCCATTAACGGATTCCAGAAAGAGAAGAGAGTCAAACACAGACAATAGATTCTCATGTTAAGACAACAGAACAGTGAAGCATTTTTTGTTTTGTTTTGTCTCTTGTTTTAAAATAAATAGTGCCGTTTCAATTGGATATACGTATAGGAAGAAATACATCCTGATGCCTATTCTTCATACCATACTCAGTAAGGAAAGTTACAGCTCGAAGAAGATATAATACACACAAGGGTTAGTAGTATCAATAACACGTAAAGAACTACAACTGCAACTCAGAGTAGCCAAATAATTGATAATTAATCAATCAATTAATTAATAATAAAACTGGGTCACACATGGAGTAAAGGTGAAAGTGTCTAATAAACTGTATTAGTCTGCCCAGGCTACCATAACAGAATACCAAACACTGGGCGGCTTAAACGATGGAAATTTATTTTCTCACTGTTGTGGGAGCTGGAAGTCCAAGATCAAGGTGTCAACAGGGGTGGTTTCTGGAGGGGGCTCTTCCTGGCTTACAGAAGGCTGTCATTTGGCTGTGTTTTTATGTGGCCTAGTCTCTGTTTACTACAACTCCTAGTGTCTCTTTCTCTTATAACAAGACTCATCCTGTTGGATGAGGGCCCCACCCTTATGACTTTTATGACCTCATTTAACCTTAATTATCTCCTTAAAGGCCCCATCTCCAAATACAGTCACACTGGGGGGCAGGGATGCAACATATGATGCGGAGGGGCAAGGGGCCACAATTCAGTCTATTAACATGAACCAAGTATTGTGCTTAATCCAATTCTATGCACCTAAAGTTAAAAAATAAAGTGAAAAGACCACATATCCAAAAGATTTGAAAATAGGGACTAAGCAGATGCTCACAATGAACACCAGTGTTCATGGCGGCATTATTCACAACAGCGCAAAGGCGGAAACAACCTAAGTGTTCAGCAGCAGATGAACGGATAAACAAAATGTGATCTGTCCATACAGTGGGATATTATTCTGCGATAACAAGGAATTAAACTCGGATACTTGCTACGACATGCACGGACCTTGAAAATGTTATGTTCGGTGAAAGAAGCAGTCACAAAAGGACAAGTTTCACATTGTTTCATTCACACAAGATATCGGGAACAGGAAAATTTATAGAGACAGAAAGTCGTTTAGAGGCTACCAGGGTTTAGGGGAAGAAGGAATAGGAAGTTATAGTTTAATTGGCACAGTTTCTGTCTGGGGTAATGAAAAATTTCTGGAGACAGTAGCGATTGTTACACAACACTATGCATGTAATTATTGTCACTGAATTGCATACTTAAAAATGATTAAAATGGAAAATGTTATGTTATATATATTTTACCACAATAATAAAATAAAATAAAAAGATTGGGGCAGGTCTCAGCCATAAGCTTCTATAGCACCTGCACATCTTCATAGTATTTATGCTGGTAGTTCCTTATTGTTTGACTTCATGCCTGGCTTACACATATTAGATGCTCGATAAATTGATAATCATTAAATAGTTGAATTAATAAACCAGAACTACATCAGTCTTCTGCTGCATCTATGACTTCTTGCAGGATGATTGACACAATTAAATATTTCTGGATTCAATGAATTAGCATAGCAAGACACGAACAAATCAACAAAGGGCAGGGGTCTTGTCTATTGCTGGGTTTATCACTGTATTCTTTGTTCCTAGTAAAGTGCGTGATACTCAGTAGGGACTCGGTAAATGAGCATGTGAATGAACAAATGAACCAATGAATGAATGAATGAATGAAAAGGTGCACAGTAAGGGAGGTGAGAGTCCTGTCCACCCAGATACAGTCAGAGATAACTTCAGAGTTTGGTCCATATGCTAAGAACAAGTACGGAGGAAGTGAACATTAGATAGATTTCTATAAATGTTGAAGGAACTGGAAGAGATGTGACACTCTGTCTTTTAACGTGTCTTTAAACATCTGCCAGGCTGTCATGGGGAGGAGGAGACAGACATATTTTGGAGTCCCCAAGGAGTCAGTGGAGGAAGCTTTAGTAAGGCAGATCAGGGCACTATTTAAAAATGAAAACCTGCACACTTTGTGCACCAACCACACGTTAACATACATTCAGTTACATTTCACACCTCTCCGAAGCAGGCATGATTTCCCCACACCTAATACCTGAAAGACGAGGTGGCTTGCTCAAAGTTACAGCTGCAAGAGGACAAGCCAGGATGTAAACTCAGGACCAGCAGACTCCGTTGCCTACAGCTTAGAGCTGACTAAAAAAAGGTGTCAGCTGCCTTGTAAGGTAGTGAGTTCCCCATCACTGGAGCTGGTCAAGTAGAGGCTTGGTGGATCACTCAGTTAAGATAAGAGAGAACACATGATTTAGCTGAAACGACAGACTGAACTGAAATGTCTGTGGTTCCCTGGCTGTGGGTTCACCCACTCTTGCATTGAGTGCACCCAGGCATCATAATGGCTTTTGAGACAATGGCTTTGGTCTAGTGAGCTTACTTAAACAAAACCTACCAGTCCTCTAAGCCATACCTACATGGCTTGTAGACACACCTGACTTGAAGTGCAAGGATGGCAAATAGATTTAATTTATGTTTTGATTTGATTCAATTGGTGGTGCCTATCTGGAGTGGTGCTTTAAAAATAATTCTAAAACTTTGTTTGGCCTCCATGGGAAACGGTGCTTTGACTGATTAATGACGTCTGCCGCGGGTGCGGGGATAGTAGCTGGCAGACATTGCTACATATTTGCCATCCTTGCTCCAGGACGTGCATTTTAACTCTGGAGAGTCCCATCGGATCATAGTGGTAAAGCCACATTCATCTAAGAAAATACCAAAGTGCATCTTCTTAGAGCCAGAAACGGGATTAATCTTTAGCATGGAGATTTGCAGCAGTCCAGATTCCAATTCCTAAGCATTATTCAAGTTGCCTCTTTGTGGGCTTGTCCTTTAATTAGAAGGCTCTGCAAACACTTCAGAGCTGAGCAGCTTCCCGGCCATCCCAGCCCAGTGCCTGTCCTGCCAGCTCCCCAGTCCACCCCCTCCCCGCCTCCCCAGAGCACCAGGCTGGGTTTTGATCAAGCAAATTGAAATGTATGTTTCCCGCTGTGAAGTAAATAGCCATCCCCCAACCACATCTTTATCCCTGAAGCCAATTAGAGGCATGGCTGCCTTCCCAAGCAGAGTGGGAGAGCATCTCCGGCTCATCCTTTCCTTGGATGTTTGGGGAATTCTGTCGCCCCACATCCCAGCCTGTCCAGCCCTCCAGAAAATCTGGGAGCCTTCCTTGGACAAGTGTCCCAAGGAAATTTCTTCACCAGCCCTGCCTATCCAGCGTGCACACACCTTCCCACAGGTGCCTCAGTGGTTAACAGTGCTGAGTTGGAGCCTGACACAACTGGGTTAAAATCTTGATTCTGCCATGTACGTGCTGTGTTACTTTGGACAAGTCACTTAAGCTCTCTGAGCTTCACTTCCTCATTTTTAAAGTGGAAAGAATATTATAAACTACACGATGCTTTATTCATTCCACTGTCACTTATGGATGGATCTCACATGCCTCTGTCCCATGCCACTGCCACAGTTTGCATTCAAGCCTTATCTGCTCTTCCCTGGCTAAGATGTGTATCTGGTTAGGCAGAATTCATTATTTTTTAAAGCCAGAGAAGCTCCTGTTTGGATTTTTCGATGTCTTCTCTGCCTGTGTAGGGACATTGAGTCATCTTGGAGTAGATGTTTTTCTCTCCTGGGAACAACCCCTTGGTAACAGAACGGTGGTGGGCTGGGGGCAACAGGAGCTCACTATCCTAGAAGGAAGGAATGAAGGGACCTCTTCTGAGATTTGACCAGGGCCGCACCTCCCAACATACCAGAGCTGGTGACTGGGAGGGAAATTGGCAAAGTAGGGGCCCCTTGGGAAGAAAAGTTTCCAGAGCCAAACTTCTTCCTTGCTTCTGAGGTTCAGGGACACAGTTTGAGGTGGTCCCGACCCAGGTCTGCTGGAAGCCCCAAGAGAACGTGCCTTGAGGGAAGGTAGTGAGCCGGGCTCAGCCTTCGAGCCTGGGCCGTGGGTTTGGCTGGCGTAGACGTGGCCCTGTCCCAAGCCCCTTTTCTCAGAGGATGTGATCTGGGGAAGAGACTGCAGCTGCAGAGTGCAAACTAAGGAGCTTATCTTGAGGAATGAAAGAAGAATCCTTGAAGCCTACTGAGAAGGCAGGTCTGCTCTATTCACACAGTAGCCAATAGCCACATGTGGCTATTTAAGGTTAAAATTAAATTAATCAAAATGAAATAAACTTGAAACTTTAGTTCCTGAGTCACGACTAGCCACATTTCAAGGGCTCAATTGCCATTTGTGGTTAGTGGTTACATTAGACCGCCCGGAATGATAGAACATTTCCATCACTGCAAAACATCCTATTCAGACAGCGCTAATCCAGAAAAGGTCTCTCAGCGTAGACACTACTGATGTTTGGGGTCTGACAATTCCTTGCACTGGGGGGCTGTCCTGTGCATTGTAGGATATTAGCAGCATCACTGGCCTTTACCCACTAGATGCCAGTAGTACTTCAACCTCAGTGTGACAACCAAAATATCTGAAGACATGGCCAAATGTCCCTTAGGAGTGGGGGACCGACCGGGGATCAAATTTACCACCAGTTGAGAAACACTGAGCGAGAGCATATAGACCACCATGGGCATTGCTCAGGAGTGAACCAAAATACACCTGGGCTGGGTCAGTTTTCTTCAGGGCTGGGAGAGCAGCAACAGGGTACATGGCTGGCCCCATCCAGGTGAACCACGCAAGTATCCAGAACTCTTGGCTGGAAAGGGGAGGGGGGCTGGGGAGGAGGCCAGAAGGAGCACCTGGTCCTGCAGTCACATTTGCATCTCTGCAGGGCCCCCTCCAAGGCCTCCCAGCCCCCCATTTGCTGCCCCACAATTAGCCCTACACACTGGCTACCAGAGTGATCATTGCAACAGATACATTCTTGCCAGTGTTTCCCATTGCTCATAAGATAAAATCCAGACACCTTGGCCTAGCACCCAGGCCCCTTGCAGCCTGGTTCCTCTGAATATTTTCAGGTTCACCAGCACCTCTCTTTAATTTCCTGCAGGTCAGACCCTGCCCAGTCACATCCTTTCATGCTTCTATGAGTTTGCATATGCTGTTCCCTATACCTGGGATTCCCTCTCTTCCTGCTCTTCCCATTAAAATCTCATTCACCTTTTCTGTTTTAGGGGACCCCCCAAGACCACCCACATGCTCATTGACTCACTAGAAGAACTCATGGCACTCGCATACACTTGACCTCATAGCTACAGTTTATCACAGGTAAAGGATACACAACAAGATCTATAAGGGGAAAAGACATCAGACGGATGCTAGAGAAATCCATGCACAGGCTTCCTATGCTCTCCTTTCCATGACACACTCGGGGAGGGACACACTGAGCATGCTATTTTCTCCAGCAGCAAAAACTGCAGCAAAATGTGTGTAAAGTTTTTCTGCCTGGGGAAGCCTGTTTGAGACTCAGAGTTTAGGGTTTTTATTGGGAGTTGGTCACATAAGCACTATTTACCTAGTAACCACCAAAATTTCAGACTCCCCTAAGGAAAACAGATGTTCTACATAAAATGCATTGTACAAACAGTCTACGCAGAACAAAGTTACTTTATCAGTTAGGGAATGCTTCAAAAGCCAAGTTCCCTGACTCCGGCCAAGGGCCAACCTTACAAGCAAACTCTTTTAAGGATAGCAACTTCAAGCTTACTGTGCTAATTCTTTTCTGCACTTTTCTTTTCTAAAATCAAAGGCCACATTCTTTGTGAAGCCTTTCTTGCCTCCATGGTAAAGCTGATTCATGGCCTCTGGGTCCTGTAGTTTTCTATGAGTCTCTGTATCATGAGAGAAACTACCAGGGCCTTGCAATCGCATGTGTGTGTTCCCCTCCAGGCAGTAAGCACTTTGAAGGCAGAGAACAGCATTGTGTCTTGGTGCTCCCAGGGCCACCACCCCATGGGCAGGTCTGCTGGTCCATCAGACAGGAGAGCCAATGGCAGCCTGAGTCCACAGTCCCCTCCCCCTGCCGCTTGCCCTGCTGCCCACTGCAGAGACCATACTCTCTCTCCCCAGGTGGCTCGCTGGCTAAGAACATCAGATGTAGAGTACTGATAGCCAAGCTGGCCATTTGGCAAAGCACCTTTAGGTGCACGTGTGGGCCGGGTAAAGGAGAGAGATCTCACTAGGTAGAGAGTTATGCTCAGCATCAGCTTGAGAGAAAGGCACTAGTACGATGCTACTGGGCAGAGGTGAGGCAGAGGAGGGGCTGCCCTCAAAGTTCCAGGTCCCTTTAGTTGAAAAAACGGGGTCCATACCCCACTCCCTGGACTTTGGAGTCCAGGTGACCTAGGTTGGAATTCCAGCTTCCTCATTTTCTGAGAGATCTGGCAAGTGCCTTAGCTTCCCTGAGCCTCAGTTGCCTCATCTGTAACCTGGGAATAATACCTGCTTCATGAGGCTACTGAGAAGGTCGACTGAAATATGTTATAGAGAGCACCTGCTGTAGTGCCTGCCCAGGAGGTGGCTCTGACTGCCATTGTCACTGAATGATATTGTGGGGCTTGATTTGCCCAGCGCCCATGAGCGATGAGCAGAGGACAGCCCTCCCCTGGGTGTCAGGCCCTTTCCGCCTTGGCCCATGCTTTGGGCAGTGGCTCCAGCTGCCACGGGAGTGTTTGGCATGGACCCCACGGCTCACCACATTCCACAGGCCGCTTTGATCAGTTTGGGTCATCCTGGGCAAACATTTACCATCTCTTGTCAAATGAGACACAGTTCCAGAGACTTTGGGGGTAACCATGGCAACTGATTTCTGAGCAGGATTATTGTTACTTTATCAGAAAGTTCTCTTTTCCTCCAGCTTTCTCAGATGCTCCAAAGTTCACTGAATTTTTAAGTGGGGTTTTATTATATCTTGGAGCTAAATCTTTTTGCAATATAGCAACCCTTCCCCAAATCAGTAATGAAAGCCTGCAGGAAAGAGTCTGCAAGTCTGTTCCAAAGACAACTTTCCCCCCCAGGTTGCCCATAACCACTGTCTGCTTTTACCCCTAGTGAACATAATCGGGGTAGTCAATGTCCTCTTGCTGTGAATGACCAGTTTCCTCTCCCAAGTCCCCTCCAAGCTGCTCCACCCACGCAGCCCAGAAGGAGCAGGCATCGTGGGCTCTTCAGAGCAGGGACCTGCCAGCCTCAGTTCTGCAGCTGAGCTCCTGGGGCAACACATGGAGATAAATGGTGAGTAGTTTAAGCCCGTCCCAGCGTCTAGTGATGAGGCTGCAGGTGACACCTTTTACCCCCTGGATCCCCTGTTTTCTTACTGTAAAAGGGCTAATGACACCCAGTCCAGCACAGCGTCTTGCAGTCCAAGCGCTCTATAACTGAATGAACGAACAGTTTAACTAATTAATTCCTTGCTGTGTCTCTTGCAAGTTTCAAATAAAGAAACCATTATGGAAGTTCATTATAAGCTGCAAAGTATTCCTAAGTGCATGGGAGCATTGTTAGGGTCGTTGTGGTTAATAACGAGAACACCACCAGCAGCTCGCCCACCCTGCCTGCAGAATTACCTCCTGCAAACCCGCTCGGCCCCGGCCAGTATCCTCACACCCTGCCTCGGTGACCTGCAGGTCACCGCACAGAGGGCATCCCAGATCCTGGCCTTGATCGTTGACACCCATGGCCGGGTTCCCCCCTTTCTTCCTGCTGTCCTTCCATCTCTGGCCCGTCAGGGTTCAGACTGAGCCCCAGCTTCAGGGGAGGAGAAAGGAGGGAAGGTAAATGCCAAAGCCAAGATGTGGGGACCGCGGTTTGCCCGACTCTATCCCGTTGCTATAGCGGGAGAAATACGATCTTAGGGGTCTCTCCGTGAACTAACCCGTCCTCAGAAACACGGCTGAGCTGGCGCCTCACCCCCTCAAGTCACGGCATTCCTTTCCCAACTGCTTTGTGGTGAATGAGTCCTTGGACAGCTGAGGGAGGAAGGAGGCATCTGAGCTCAGCTGGGAGGCCCCGCCTGGCCCTGGCACGGAAGCTGGGCGCTGTCGGGGAGTCGCCACACACGCAGCTCCACAGACTGTGCACTCAGGGCCCGGCGGCTCTGGGTCGTTTCCAGCAAACCGCGGAGACGGCGGCGTCCAGCTGAGTGTTGCTGTGCTCCACAGCTATTCGGGTGGTTCACCCTGCTTAGGGCATCAAGGAGCCAGCTCCTGTCCTCAGTTAGTGTCCCCCACACATGCTCCGCCCTGCCTGGGCTGGTGACTCCTCAGATGCCACCCTGAGTGCTGGGGGTTCTGGGTCCCCCTCTGGCTCTGTCCCATCTGGAAAGCCCTTGTCAACCTCCGAGCCCAGTCTTAGAGGATCCTTGGAGAGGGCGGCCGTGGTGAAGGTCGGAGCTCCCCGGGAAGCAGGAAGGTGCTGGAGGGGTCTGGGGAAGGCGGGGGGTGGGTCAGGTCACTGGGGATCAATGTCCAGCCAGAAGAGAGCGTGGGCCGGGAACCGGAGGGCCACTACTTTGGAAGGGACACCTTCTCTGTGCTGGCTCAACAAGGACAGGCTGTTTATACACACACCCTTGGTGCCCGGGCCACACTCGCTCCGTCCACGAGTGACGCTGTCTTGGTCAGGGCACTTGCCGGGGCAGCTCTGGTGGGTAGACTTCTACCCTATTCTCCTGCTGGGGTTCGTGTCTAAAATTAGCTGGTCGATACTGTAAATACTGCTGAAAGGTCAGGCCTCCCGCAGCCTGTGGCAGGGAAGGTCTCAGCACTGGGTGACTTTGACCCAGCAAGAGAGTGTGCCGCTGTTTAACACTTTAAAGCTGGCCTGGGAAGACCTTAGGGTGGACCGTCTAAGATTCTTCCCTTTCTCAGCCACCTATGACCAATGCCACCAATTCCTGCTTATTCTACCACAAGAACAGCCCTCGTGCCGTCAGCCCACCCCGTGCCTCAGCCGTGGGCACACCAGGCCCCCCCAGACCACTGCTCAGTCCCCTGTTTCCTGGCCTCCCTGGCCTTCTATCTAGCCCTTCAAACTAGCCCCAAGAACCTGCCTAAACTATATGTTATTATTAGTAAGTTATGTGAGCATTTACTGAGGAATTCATATGCACCAAGCCCAGCACCAGGAACTTTTTATGTATCAATTCACTCATCCTCAAAATGACAAGGCTGCTGCTATCATCCCTGCTGTGGTCTGAATGTGTCCCCAAAACTCGCGTGTTGGAAATTCAGTCCCACTGCAACAGGGCCAGGGAGTGGGGTCTTTCGAGAGCTGTTTAGGTGATGAGGGGTCCCCCCTCGTGAATGGGTTAAGGCCACTACGAAAAGAGCTGGTGGGAATGGCTGCCTTCTGCCATCTGAGGGCACAGCAAGAAGGCCCACACCTGACGCTGGCAACTCGATCTTGGACTTCTCCACCTCTGGAACCATGAGACAATAAATTTCTGTTGGGCAGTCTCAAGTATTCTGTTGCAGCAGCACAAAACAGACTAAGACAATCCCAATTTTATAGATGGGGAAACCAAGGCTCAGAGCAGTTGAGCAAATTGTTTAAGGCTCCAGCTACTAAGTAGCAGATCTGGAGTTCCAACCCGGACCTGTCTGACTCCCAGCCCCTGCTCCTAACCTCGGTACCATACGGAGCTGCCCTCGCGCCAGAGATCGGTCAGGCGTGGCTCCCTCGGAGCTCAGGGGCTGAGAGACAAACAGGCACGGAGAGAGCTTATGGGACCACGAGGCAGAGGCTGTTCACCATGAAAAGGTGCAGTTGGAGATGGCACGTTTGCCTGGCTGCACAGCTGGAGGGGGACCCACCGCCTCGCGGAGGACTTGGAGTGGGGAGTCAGGAAAGGCATTTTGTGCAGAGCGAACAGCGTGTTGGGAGATTTTGGTAGACTGGGTAAAACCGAGAGTTATGGCTTGGGTGGCAGAAGAAGTAACAGAGAGGAAGTCGGGACACCCAGGATGACTAATGAGCATCTCACACTTAATCTGTCCTGAGTGTGTGCTGCCCCCACGCCAGCGCCTGCCACGGCCTTTCTTATCTCAGTTCCCGGCAGCTCCATTTCCCGGATGCTCAGACCACGTATCTTCAGCCTTGACCCCTCTCTTTCTCTCACAGCCCATATCCCGCCACGGGCCAATTCGCTCGACTCTCCTTTCCAACGACTTCCAGAGTCAGATCACCTCTCCCCACCTGCCCTGCCCACTCCTGGGCCAAGCCGAGCCCCCATGACCTTGCGCCCGGACGGTTGCTGCAGCCTCTGGACTTGTCCTCGCCCCTGCAGTCTGTTTACCACGATGGCCAGAGTGACCCTTTTTAAAAATAAGTCTGATCATGTCACTTTCCTGCTCAAACCCTCTGAGGCCCCCATGAGAGTGAGTCAGAGTAAAAGCCTGACGGTGACCAGCAGGGCCACCCGGAGGCTCTGAGCTCTCCCTCGAGAGTCTTTGCTCTCTCCCCTCTGCCACACCGGCTGTCAGCTGCTCCCGGGAACTCCGGCACGTTCTCCCTCGAGTCCCTGCATTATTGTCCCTCTTGCCTGGGAGCCACGAGACTCGCATTCTTACTTCCTCCAAGTGGGCGCCCACTCACATCATCTCCCCACGGAGGCTTCTCTGGCCATCCTCTCAGATGTCAACCTTCCCCATTACAATATTTCATGTCCCTCTTCCCTGGTTGATTTTTTTCTCTTTGGCACTATTACCTACCACGATTTAACATACTAGAGATTTGACTGACTGTGAATTGTCTGCTTTTACCACTATAAGGTAAACTGCACAAGCAGAGGGATATTTTATTTTATTTTGTCACTCGGAGCTGATAGACAGGGAGACAAAGAAACAAGTTTGTGGCCAGGAATTCTGAGGCCCTTGACATTCCTAAGAGGAGCCGTGCTGGGGAGTGATGAGGCCGAGGAGGGAAGGAGTAGTTGGAGCCCTGGTTCTGCCACCGACTCACCTCTCTGAGCTTCAGTTTCTTCATCACAAAATAGAGATCAAAATGTCTAATTCATAAGGTTCCCATAGGAATTGAATTGCAAGAGATGGCAACAGCAAGCTGCGTAGCAGAATATACCACCTGCACGCGGTACTGGGCAAACGAGGGCTGCAGCTTTCAGGACTCGCCTCCCCGAGTCTCACTGCTTTCATCTGTAAGTTGGGTCTGGCCATGCCGAGCACCGGCTTGTCATAAGGATTCAGGGAGAGCAGGCTGGTGAAAATGTTTGCAAACAAACCTGGAACCGTGAGAGTTACACTGTGCAACACTAATCCACCCACGCTTCCCTGAACAGACTTTCTCCCTTCCTGCCCCCTGAGCCTTTAATCAGGCCATCTCTCTGCCTGGAGGTCCCCTCTCCCCGGGTCGCTCTGCCTGGCCTGGCCTCACTCAAGGCCCAGCTCTGCTCCTACCCTCTCCAAGAAGCCATCCCTTCGAAAGCAACCCCTAAGAGCCCTGCCCTCTGCTCAGTCTTCTTAGCGCCAGAGCTCATCCTTAGTCTATCAGCCTACCTCTGTTTCCCCATATGACTGTGAGCTCTTGCAGGGCACAGAGGGGGCTTCCCACACTGGGGGGGTCTGCAGCTCCCTGCCCAAAGCTGCACCATGGCAGCACTTGATAAATGTTGATTTAGCTGGATTAGAGTAAAAGAATGGAGGGGAGCAGCCATCTCTCCCTCAACTCTTCTTCCAATCCCATGTCTAACTGCTTCTCTAGGATAGGAATTAATTGAATCAAGGGCCATTGTCCTAGGAAAAAAGAAGCCAATTTATGACTTTAAAAATAATTGCAGTTCTGTGTTATGTCCCACTTGCGGGGAGGGGAGGAGACTCAGATAAATAAACTCACAGCAAGCCGGCAGAGATGTCACCGTTTCTCTTAATAAAGGATGCACTTCATCTCTCAAGATCACTTGCAGAGTGCCCTCCCACCAGCTGAGATGCCTCCAAATGCTTAAACACCCCCACCCGCCCTGCACGGGGGCTCAGAGCGGAGCCACAGGCCCCGTGGCCCCACGTCAAGTTCTGGCCGCCTGCACAGTGGTCAGGGTGGTGTCTGCCCAGCCCTCGGCAACTCCGGGTGCTACAGGCCAGCAGCCAGTGTCTGCCCCTCCTTCATGGTTCGACCTCTGCAGGCCTCTGTGTCCCTCCAACCTGGACCACTACATCGGCCACCCTGCCAGTCTCCCTGCCTCCCCAGAGCCCCCTCCAGTCCCTCCTTCATGCTAACTGGCTTGGGGATCTTTCTGGAACACACATCTGAACACTTGGAAAACTCCTTCTCTTCCTTCAAAGCCCAGCCTGTATGTTACCGCATCAGTACACCCTTTCTCTGCCTCCCTAAAGCGAAGACTACTCCCTTAACTCCTCTTTTCAAACTCGCCACGTGGCGTAGGCGTGTCTGGACATGTCTAACTTCCTGGCCACAAGCCCCTAAAGAACTTGGACCATGTCGGAGGAGTTCTCTGCGTTTCTGGAGCCAACAGAGGTGGGAGGAGGGAGGGAAGGAAGGAGCCTCCCTCCTCTGCATCTTGACACGGCCGAAGCTCCCTGTGAAGGCTCATCTGCCACTCAGGGGGTCCCCTGCAATCCTCTGGCTTGGAGGTACCAGGAGTGCTAAGAAGGGTTGGCAGTTCCGGCCAAGCAGACAGAATTCAGAGAAAGATCCTGTCCCAGGGAGGGGTCTGGAGAGTAAACTGGGAAACCGGATGCTGCCAGCGAGGGCTGGGAGAGGCAGAGGCTGCTCACACACGTGGTGGCCCAGGGCTGGCCCTCAAGAGAGGGCTGAGACCCCTCGGCCTTTCAGTAGCTCCTGGTGGAGTGTCAGAGCCCGGCTATGCACTCCTGAGGGCATAGGCACATCCTGCTTGCTCTCTGTCCTCACCATCCCCTGACACAGAGCCGAGCGTGGAGCATATTTGCACAGAGCTGAAGGGAGGCTGCCTTGCTGGGCAGGGCTGCTGCAGAGGGCAGAGGGCAGAGAGGCTGCAGGGCAGAGGTGGGGGGGCCCAGAGCCACAGAGTTGGAGCAGGCAGGGGCTGGCACACATGCCAGGGACCCCGTGAGCCCACCCCGGAGCAGTGACTCCGGTGTCCCATCTGGGGCCGGACTTTGCCCAGCTCCGGCTGCAGGCTGCCAGCCCGGTGTGTGGGTTCCCAGCGGTGGGTTTTCAGAGCATGTCGTCGGGAAGTAGCGACACCAAATTCTGAGCAGTGATTATCTCCGGCTGATGGGCTTTCAGGAGAGTTTAACTGTCTCCCTAACACTGGCAG
>CAUYPO010073136.1:0-14720 GCA_963574435.1 Cheirogaleus major | reverse complement strand
AGGAGATGACCATGTAGAAACCAGCACCCAAAGACACCATGGGAAGAAGAAATCCTAAATGGTGGACATAATGGGCCAGAAGGTGTAAAAACTTGGGGATGGTCTTTGGAACTGGAGTTGTTGAGAGCCAGACACCATGGGACAGGACTGCCACAAAAAACTGTTATATATTCATGATCAAAACCCACACATCCTTACCCATCTTGTTCCACCAATATTTGCCATGTAAAACAAAATGGGGTAGGAGATGTGCCCATCTCAGTACTTGGGTGTGCCAAGCACTCATTATACTCAATTCAGGGACATTTTAATTTAAAAGTAAATTCACAATATAAAGGTATATTGGTTACCGAATTAGATTTTTGTTTCTTCACTCATGGGTTCAACAACAGCAAGTATTTCTGAGCCATTGTGTTGGAAACTGACATGATAAATAATGTGATATGATCTCTGCTTTCGTGTTGATTAGAGAAGAGTCTAGTGTGAGAGTAATAAAACAATACTGGGACAACTAGCTCCTGACAATGGTATGAGTGCTTTTATCTTTTATCATTTGTTCTGGGTGTTTCATTCGGTTTAATGGAAGGAAGCAAGCAAGCAAGAAAACTTTTTATTCAAATATTGAGTACCTTTTATATGCCACATTCTGTTGAATTAACAGATGCAGAGTATGGCCTCGACCTGCTCCTACCCCAACAAACACAAAGTTGGCCTAACATTTTAAAAGTATATTTAACATTAAAATACAAATTTTTAGCTTTTGAAAAATGGAGCTGTCAACATGGAGCTTTTATTCCCACTTGACAACAATTTGCTGAAGTTGAATAATAGTTCCTCCTTTAAGAGGGTTGTGTTTTCCCATTCATAACGGCTGCTATCACTTCACATTTTTCTTCACATTCTCTTCCTGCCTACCCCTGTAAGGCATTTGGAAGTGGGAAGGGGGTTGAGGGGAGTGATCCCTGTCATAGAAGTTGGAATGAAAAGGGGACATTCTCTCATCATTAGTCAGAAACATTTTTTTTTAGACAGGGTCTCACTCTGTTGCTTGGGCTAGGGTGCACTGTCATCGTCATAGCTCACTGCAACCTTGAACTCCTGAGCTCAAGCGATCCTTCTGCCTCAGCCTCCCGAGTAGCTGGGACTACAGGCATGCGCCATCATGCCCAGCTAATTTTTTCTATATATTTTTAGTTGGCCAATTAATTTCTTTCCATTTTTAGTAGAGATGGGGTCTCGCTCTTGTTCAGGCTGGTTTCAAACTCCTGACCTTGAGTGATCATTCCACCTTGGCCTCCCAGAGTGCTAGGATTACAGGCATGAGCCACTGTGCCCGGCCTTTTTTTTTTTAAGTTTTTACTAACCACAATACTGTGGATTTTTTTTTCTTTTCTATTTTTCCCCTAACCCCTGTGTTGGTCAACAAACATTTTTTGAGCACCTGTCTATTAGAAGCCTAAATCTGAAGTGTAGTAGGCCCTAAAATCTACTTTGAGCCTTTGTGCTGGTATTTGGAGAAGAAGGAAAGAAAAAAGAGAAAGGATATGAAGAGTTTAACCTGAAGGAGATGACCAGGTAAGTACAGAAAGATGCGTCTCTGTGGGTCCATGTGCTTAGTGGCCGTGGGTCATCAGAGGGGGCCAGCAGTGTGCACTGGAGTTGTCAGCAAGAGTCTCAACAGTTGAGCCTTTAAAGATGAAGCAGACATGACCCATTTGTAACATATAACAGGATTACCATCCAGAATAAATAAAAAGTACTTAGATGTCAGTAAAAAAAAGCACATAGCTTGATTGAAAAGTGAACAAATATGCCTCAAAATAGGAAAATGTAAATATGTTGTACATCACAGATAAACAGAGAAATGTGGGGTTTAAAAACAAAGTATTATTAGCTGATTCTACTGATACAAATTGGAAGTGTTTATAATGACCAGCATTGGTAAGGATGAGGAGAAACAGGCACACTCATACTATTAAAGGGATCATAAATTAGTAAAGCTTTTGGAGGGCAGGTTTGGTGGGATTTATTAATATTTTCAATATTCAAGCAGTAATTCCTCTTTCAGGGATCCTCTCAGAAATATATTTTTATAAGATATATGTACTATTATGTTCATTGCAGCACTGTTTTCCTCTTATTAAAATAATTATACAATTTTGTTTCCAGTCACCTGAAAGCTTGACTGCAGCATTGTTTATAATAATGAATAAAGGGTCACAATGTAAATTTCCATCAATAAGGACTATATTTGCTTACATATTCAAATCTTTTACAATAGGAATGTATCTGTGTATTAATTTGTATAATTAAAGAGAATACTAGCCTGGGCAACATAGGGAGACCCTGTCTCTACAAAAATAAATTTTTTAAGTTAGCCAGGCATGGTGGGTGGCATGCAACTGTAGTCCCAACTCCTTGGGAGGCTGAGGCAGGAGGATCGCTTGAGCCCAGGAATTCGAGGTTAGAGTGAGCAATGATCTTGCCACTGCACTCCAGCCTGGGTGACAAAGCAAGATCCTGTCTCTAATAAAAATAAAAATAATAGGCCATGGGGGAGGATGGGTGATATCCTAGCAGAGAGAAGTGTGAAAGGATATCCTTAGCAGGAGGAATGGTTTCCAAACCCACTAAGTGAAGCAAGCAAGTTTTGCAGGACTCTGGCTCTAACAGGAGCCACCCAATAGGTGGGTCACAGAATGTATTTGATAAGGCAAAGAGGGCTCTGTTGCCACCCAAGCTTGTTTTTTCAAATAAATGGGGATAATTACTATTTCATACGCCCACTAAGAGAATTAAAAGAAGGAATGAAACATAAATAGCTAACAATAAAACTTGTTACCATTTGTTGAATGATTATAAATAATAGTACTGGGCATTTCACTCAGGCTATCCAGTTCCAGAGTGCTCTCCGTCCCTACGATGCACTACCTTCAAATCCCACTTATGCCATTTACTAGCTGTGTGACTTTGGGCGAGTTATATAATACCTCAGGACCTGTTTTCTCTTCTGTAAAAATGCGTATATAGTACCTTCTTCACAAGCCTCAAAAACTAATAAATGTAGACTTTCCTCATAGGGTCATTGAAAGAATGAGTTAAGGCTGGGCATGTAATCCCAGCACTTTGGGAAGGTGAGGTGGGAGGATCATTTGAGCCCAGGAGGTCAAGGTTACAGGGAGCTATGATCTGACCACTGTACTCCAACCTGGGTGACTGAGTGAGACCCTGTCTCTTTGAAAAAAAAAAAAAAGAATGAGTTAATATTGATAAAGAGCTTAGAAACAGTATCTGGCACACTGGCACATAGTAAGGGTTCAGTGAACGTTAGCTATTATCATCATCACTATTACTGTGTGTTGGTGACTGTCCTGAGTTCCATTATCTAATCTAATCCTCCCAACACTGCATTCACTCCCATTACAGAGGAGGAAATAAAGGTCAGACTGGGGTTTGGACTCCAAGTGTGTCTCAATCTAAAGCCCAGGCTGTCGCTCCTCTGTGCTGTTTTGCAAGAATCCAGTGGCTAGTACAGAGCTTAACACACAGTGAGTAACCACATTGACTATGTAAATATTACTTAGCCCTTTGCAAAAAGAAAATTAACCAATGCGAGTTTCCCACAGTGATCTAGATTGGTATGTTTTTCTTTAGTCTGTCAGCTCTGCACCCATGGGGTTAGAATTTAAAGTGGTTCCTGCCTGGCTCTATACAATCTACACCTACCTCTGGCAGCTTTGGGTTGCCTCTGCAGAGAGGCTTGGTGTCAGGGATCAGTGGAGAGACTTCTTGGCAGGGTGCCTCTCTTGGCTTGGCTTAGGGAAGACTCATGGCTTAGATCTTGCCTGCAAGGTCCTTGGCTGCGGACTTGGCCTTGTGCTCAGTACAAAGGTGCACTGTAATGTGTTTTGCAAGATGAGTAAGAAGATACTCCTCCGCCTTCCCTCAGGTAAAGTGGCCAGACTAAGTCTTTGGGCTGCTGACTTCAGAAATCCAAAGAGAACTGGAAGGAGTCCAGATCGAAACCTTATACTTTCCTTCTGTAGAGAATGCTGGGGCTCCCTCCGCTACTCCAGCAAGGACTTAAAACAGGCAGAGGAAATAGTAGGGTTTCTTCCCTTCTCAGCCATTATCTTTTGAAGACTTCTCATTCTTTAGAGCCTGGGCATTCGGTCTAAACAGTGAGCTGATTCTCTAAAATGAGCTGAAATATCTGAGAATGAAAGTTATTGTAGGGGGATTATAATAGCCAAGTGAATCACTTCAGATTCTTCAGCAAGATCAGACATGTGAAGACAAAAAGATTACAAAGAGATCAAAGTACAAATGAAACAAACAGAAGACACATTGGCCACCTCTGTCTGCAGTGTCTCCCCAGCAGGTCTAGTTCTAACCATGCCCAATGCATGTCAGAAAGCTTTCCTTCCTTAAGTACAGTACAAACAGAGGGGACCTTAAGTATCCTAGACAGAGTAGACCAGGGGTCTCAGTGTTGCTGGTGTCCAAATGTCCAAAAATACCCAGATTTCATTTCTTTCTCTGTGACTAAAATGTACTCTTTCAGAATCCATAGCTTGCCATTTCCAGGCTTCCATGGTCAAGGAACAAGGCATTCTCACCTAGCAGAAAGGGAATAAAACATGAAGTGAGGAATCTGCTAGCCTTAACTAGGAAAACTGCCCATTTGACACAGGCATTCTGCCCTTCTTTAAAGTTAATGATCTACATAAAAATTCATTTCTAAAAATCTCAGTAATATGCACTGAACCACGAATTGAGTGACCTTGAACTATCCCTGTCTCTGTCACTGGCTAACTAGGTGACCTTGGACAAGTCTCTTTCTCTCCCAGGGCCAGTTCACTCATCTGTAAGATGAAGACTAAAATAGTTTATCCCAAAGGTTATATTTTTTTTAATTTAAATTTAAAAAACTTTTAATTATTATGGGTATATAATAGCTGTATATCTTTATAGGGTACATGTGATATTTTGATACAGGCATACAATGTGAATTAATCAAATCAGGGTAATTGGGGTATCCGTTACCACAGGTATTTATCATTTTTTCATGTTAGCAACATTCCAATTCTACTCTTTCAGTTATTTTAAAGTATACCCTAACTTCTAGCACTCTGGGGGGCCGAGGCAGGTGGATCGCTCAAGGATAGGAATTTGAAATCAGCCTGAGCAAGAGCGAGACCCCATCTCTACTAAAAAAAAAATAGAAAGAAATTAATTGGCCAACTAAACTATATAGAAAAAATTAGCCGGGCATGGTGGCACATGCCTGTAGTCCCAGCTACTTGGGAGGCTGAGGCAGAAGGATCGCTTGAGCCCAGGAGTTTGAGGTTACTGTGAGCTAGGCTGACGCCACGGCACTCACTCTAGCCCGGGCAACAGAGTGAGACTCTGTCTCAAAAAAAAAAAAAGAAAAAGAAAAAGAAAAAGATGGGACTCAAATAGGGAAAAAATGATTAAAGAATATAATTAGGGGCTTTGCAGAAAGGGAAATTTAGAAGCTTATAAACATATTAGGAGAGGCTGAGGTGTATTAGATGTCACAGAAATGCAAGTTAACAGAACAGTTGATAGCAGTTTTAGTCAGAGTAGCCTCAAACTCCCCAAAGTGGAAACAACCAATTGATATTCATACAACAAATCCCCTCCCCTTTTTTCTGAGACAGGGTCTCACTCGTTCTAGTAAGAGTACAATGGTGTCATAATAGCTCACAGCAACCTCAAACTCCTAGGCTCGAGCGGTCCTCCTGCCTCAGCCTCCCAAGTAGCTGAGACTACAGGCACACACCACAACACCTGGCTAATTTTTTCTATTTTTGGTAGAGACGGGATCTCGCTGTTGCTCAGGCTGGTCTCGAACTCCTGACCTCAAATAGTCCTCCTGCCTCAGCCTCCAAGAGATCTACCATTACAGTTGTGAGCCACCACACTTGGCCATAAAAAAAAAATTTCTTATAACTTGATATTATTTAGATTGGAAAAACTAAGCAGATAATGCCAGGAGTTGGCAGGGTGCAGGGATCCATGGCTGGTGGGGGTGTAGACAAGCCACCTGTGACTCATAATTCATATGTGAAAAATCTCAAAGCCATTCTCACACTGGCCCAAAAGATAAGAGAGGCAAGAAGACATGTGATGCAGAGATATTTGTAAGGGTGGGGAGTTGAAGGCAATTTGGGTGTTGGCTCCTGCTGGTGTAGATGGATAAAACGTGATGGAAGTAGGCAAGGAGCGGTGGTGCATGCCTGTAATCCTAGCACTTTGGGAGGTTGAGGAGGGAGGATCGCTTGAGGCCAGGAGTTTGAGACTAGCCTGGGCAATGTAACAAGACCCCATCTTTAACAAAAAACTTTAAAAATTAGATGGGCACGGTGGGGCACGCCTGTAGTCCCAGTTACTCTGGAGGCTAGGGCAGAAGGATTGCTGAGCCCAGGAGTTCAAGGTTGCAGTGAGCTATGGTCACTCCACTGCACTCCAGCCTGGGTGACAAAGTGAGATCGTGTCCCCCCCAAAACAGAATGTGGTGGATGTACACTTTAGAGTACCATGCAGCAGCTAGATGCAGTAGATCGGATGCACTCAGAGTAGCATGCGTGGGTCTGCAGAGTAAAAAGCTAAGAGACAAAATGAGACATAAAACAAAATGCCTTTTATGCAAATTAAAGATACAAAACAATCCAATTAGAAAACAGACTGAAGACATGAACAGATATCGCCAAAGAGGAGATATGGATGGCAAATAAGCACATGAAAAGATGTTCAACATCATTAGCCATCAGGGAAATACAAATTAAAATCACAATGCAATATTACTATACACTTATTAGAACAGCTAAAATTAAAAAAAAAAACAGCGATGACAGGAAATGGTGGCAAGGATGTGGAGAAACTGGATCTCTCAGACATTCCTGGTGGAAATGTAAAATGGTACAGCCATTCTGGAAAACAGTATGACAATTTATAAAACTAAATATACACTTACTATAAGACCCAGCAATGGTATTCTTGGGGCATATATCCCAGAGAAATGAGGACTCACATTCATATAAAAACCTGTACAGAATGTTTATAGCTGCTTTATTTGTAATAGCCAAAAGCTGGAAACATCCAAATATCCTCCAGTTCAGTGGGTGAATAGTTAAATGCTGTCACGCCCATGGTGTGCAGCACTACTCGTCTGTGTAAAAAAGGAGAGAACTACTGGTGCACACAGTGACTTGGGTGTACCTCCAGGGCGTTACGGTTGCTGGAAAAACGCCAGTCTGCAAAGGGTATGCACTGCATGAGTCTATTCACATGACATTCTCAAAGTGACGAAACTACAGAGATAGAGAAGAGATTAGTGGTTGCCAGGGGACAGGGACAGAAGTGAGGGGACAAGAGTGTGACTATAAAAGGGTACCACAAAGGAGTCCCCCCACGGTAGTGGGACAGTTCTGTGTCTGATTGCGGTGGTAGGTATACAGGTCTATTCACGGGATCAAATTGCATAGAACTATACACACACACGCATATATGCACACACAAAAAAGTGCATGTGAAAACTGAACAATAAGGTTTGTAGTTTATTTAACAGCATAGTACCAATGTCAATGTCAATTTCTTGATTTTGCTATTTTACTAGTTATATAATGTTACCATTGGGGGAAGCTGGTGAGGTGTTCACAGGACACTGTGTTCTGTTTTTGCAACTTCTTGTGAGCCTACAATTATTTCAAAATAAAAAAGTTTTTAAAAATGTGTATGCAATTCTAAAATGCACATTTTACAAGAACGAATAAGAACAAAAGCATGTATATTAAACACCTTAGAATGGTAGTCTATGCGGGGAGGGAGTGGGAGGGGGAATGAGGATAAAAGGAAATAAACAGCTACATTAATCAAGGGCCCTTGTGCAGACAATTGAGAATAACGGGCTGTGAACCGGAAAAGGTATTAACTCAAACCTCTCTGCACCTGAGGTCTGGCGGGGGGCGGCAGGGGGATACGGAGGGAAGGGGATCAATAACATTAAAGATAGGGCTTTTCTTCAATACCGTTAAAGATTTCCCTTTATTCAAGAGAAGCTTGGAAGAGGGTTGGGAGAGGAGGAAAGGCTGATGCGGAGGGAGGAGGAGGAGGAGGAGGCTGTGGAAAGCATTCTTCTCTGAGGGCTCCAGGCTGGTCTAGGGACCAAACAGGTCCCAGCAGCCGAAGCCCTCTGGAGCTCTGAGGCCCCACGGGGGAGGCATAGTTTCCAGGTGCTCTTCTGACAGCTGGTGCTCACAAGGTGCTCTGTGTGCTGGGAACTCGGAATTGCTGACTTTTAGCATCATCTCCTGCAGCACACAACCTCCAGGGGCTGGGTGACCCTAGGCAAGACCCTTAATTTAGCTATGCCTTCTGCACCCTTAGCGACTGTGCTCCCCGCCCCCAGCATTGTTGGGAAGGCAGAGCTAATAAGAGGATGGGAGGATTTTTAAAGCTATTTGCACAAGTACACAACCTTAGCTATAAACACGGCATGCACTACTACCAAGTGGATGACTGTTAGGAGGAAGGAAGAATATGAGGACAAAAGGGAATAATGGAGGAAGCACGGAACGGTTTATTGACAAGGATGCTCCTCTCGACATCACTTAAGATAATGAACAGTTAGAAACAATGTCCAGTGGTAGAGACTTGGTTAAAAATGTGTGCTACATTCATGTGATAGAATACATTAAAATGAAGGTATGCAAGAATTTTTATTTATTTAAAACAAATTTCATTTAGAGTCAGGGTCTGGCTATGTTGCCCAGGCTGGTTTTGAACTCCTGGGCTCAAAGGGTCCTCCTGCCTCTGGTCTCCTGAGTAACTGGGACTGCAAGCGAGAGACTCCATGCCCAGCAAGAATTTTGCCAAGAATTTTTAATGTTATGGAAAAACCTGATATATTGCTGTCCTCTGGAAAAGTCAGAAAAGCGTACGTACTGAACAATCCTTTTGTAAAAGATGTAAATGTATAATCATGTATAGAAGAGCCACAGGGATATTCACCAAAATATTAATACCAGTAGAGTTGAGGTTTATACACTTTACTACATGTAAATTGTATCTGAATTCTTTTAAAGTTTTAAAAACTATTAACACTGGTGGTATGTGGGTAAGGTGAAATTAGGGATGATATTATTTTTCATTGTGTTTTTCAACTTTCCCGTGGTAAATATGTGTTAACTTTCCTAGACAGGTAACAAAGTAGCCGCTTTTCTTCTTTTTCTGGAGGAGCTATCTGGAGGAGCCTGGCAGCTCTGCCCAGAGAGGCCGGCGAGGGACAGAGTGCACCCAGGCCTGGCCAGCCCCGGGAAGAGACAGCCCCTCGACCGGCCAACTCCAGCCAGCTCAGCCGCTTGCAGGCCCAGAACTGGTTGATTCAGGAACCGCCCTGAAAGCGGCCGTTGCTTTCCTGAAAGATAAGGAGAACCAGGACGCTGGGGCTGGAGAGGGACTGGCCAAGGTCGCTTGATAAGCACAAGACATATATAACCATGTCTTTCACCCCTCCTGCGCAGCTCCTCGTTTCGATTTTCTCTTTCCGCGCGCCTGCCCATTGCAGGCTAAGGGACAGGGCGGAGACGTGAGCGGTTTCACGGAGGGTGGCTCTGCCCTCCTTTCACTTGCCTCCTGTCAACAGTGCTACCATTACTGAGAGGTGACCGTATGCCAGCCCTGTGCCTCCACCATTGCATTTCTCACCACAACCCTGTGAGGTCTGCAGGTGAAGGACTCTAGGCTCAGAGAGGTTAAGGAACTCATCCTAGGAAACACAGCCGGTTACGTGGCAGTGGATCTAGGACCCCAGCCCAGACTGCAGCTGGGGAGACAGGCCCTGGGGCCCAGGCCCGGCGAGGCCGAGCCCTGCAAGGTGGGAGGGGGCGGGGGACGCAGCCCCGTGGGCTCCACCGCCTGCCTGGGCCTAAGAGCCGTCGTGGGTAGCAGCCCCCGACGGGGGTGGGGCAGCGTCGAGCTCAGAGTGGCCGTAAACGCCCGGGGCGGTGGGGCACGGCCGCGGGGGGCGAGCCCGCAGGCGCCCGCCGCACGATTCCCGTAAACACGCGCGGGGCGGGGCGGCGCGGGGCGGGGCTTGGCCGCGGCCCAGCATTTCCGGGGACGCAGCGCCGGACCAAGGGTGTTCGCGGGAGGCTCGGGGTCCCCAGGGACGGCGTCGGGGCACCCGGCAGCGGCGACGAGCCCGTGGGCACGTGCGAAGAGGCGCCGCGCCGCGGGCGGTGGGCGACGCGGGCCCTGACTCCCTCCAGGTAGGCGCGGGGTGGGAGCCGCGGCCCGGGCGGGCGGCCGAGGCCCAGGCCGCCGAGCAGCCGCCGCCCCTTCCCCCACCTGCGCCCGCACCTCGGGCTCGCCCGGCTCCCGAGGGGGCGCCACCTGCACGCTCTGATGGGCACCGGCGCCCGCCACTGGGGAGCCTGTTGCCATAGCAGCGCGGGAGGCTGGGCCCACGTTCCCATGGCCACTAGGGGCCTTTTAGCAGACTCTCGCAACGCCGCCATGCACCGCCCCCGACTCCCCTGCCAGGAATCCTGGCCCGGGAGGGAAGTCCTTCGGAATTCGGAAAAGGCCTGGGCGCCTCCTCAGTAGGGTGGTGGGTGTGACCCCTGAGTTAGGCCCTTTGTCGTGGCTTCCTTCTCTGCGCTGGGCAACTACAAGGTGCACATAGGGGATGGGAAGGGAAGGAAGGTGGGGTCCCGGGAATGAGGCTGCTGTCGTGGCTTCTCCGGAGCCATTCTGGTCTAGCAAAAAGGCTCGGAGCTCTGGGTCATCTCGGGAAGGTCATCAAACCTCTGCTCACATTTCCTCACCTGTAATGTGAGTATGCTACTTGAGTAAGATTCGCAGGATTCTTGTAAGGATCGAATGCCATAAGCACCGGGAAACGTACAATTAAAAAAATGTTTTTCCCTGCAGATGCTTTAGAACTGGAAGAGATTTAGAAATCACCTTGTCCCTTCCCCTCTCATTTTCACAGGGGAAACTGGACCCCAGAGAGATTAACTTACTGCCCAAGGTGTTAGTGGGAAGGTCAGGATTTGGACTTAGTCTCCTGACTCCTAGGGTGTGGCTGTTTTCCTTGGTGATTATTCTTTCTGAAGCTCAGGGAAATCTGGGATATGTTTGCTTGCACCTGAGGCTCAAGCTTTTGGTGACATGTGATCTAAAGATGGGGACATTGACAACCGATGAACTAAAGATGGGAAATGGAGGCTGTTGCCTGGGGGAGAGAACTGAAAGAGCCTTTCTCCCTGGTGCATAAGTCTTGTGCCTTGGGGCTCTTGCTTTAACGAATGCCACCTCTCCGGAAGCCAACAAAGCCCCTGAGCCGGGAGCTGTGTGAGCAGGAAAACCCTTTGGCTGCCCTACAGCAGGCAAGCGGGGCTCTGTCCTCCCCCCACCAGTGTGTGCCTTTTCCTTTGGAAAGGATAACAGGAAGGTGGGAAAAAAAGATCCAGGAAGGAAAACTTGAATGAATCCTTTGGAGATGATTTGAGACAGTCACCTGGAGCAGAAAACTCACTTATTCATTCAGTAAACATTTACCGGGTAACTGCTATTTCCAAGCCCTGCCCTGGGGCTGGAGTTTAAAAACCTGAGTTAGCCTGGCCTGATCCCTGCACTCAAGGAGTTTGTGGTAGAGAAGGGAAAAGGGATGTGTTCTGTAAATCAGGACTTCATTTTACTGCAGCGTAATGAGGGCCTTAATGGGAATCTGAGCTGAATGCGAGTGCCAAGGGAACCCAGAGGAGCAGCTCAGGAAATCAGTTGAAAACAGGATTCTATCCGATGCAACCTGGGAGCACTTCTGGAGCTCTGCCAGGTTGGCCCTACCTTTTTTGGAGACAAAGGAATGAGTGAAAGTATCTAAAAAACTGTGGATAAGGATAGGTATTCTTTGGAAAGAAGAGTTTAAAGCATCCTGATAAACTATAAGCTCTGTGAAGGCAGCAACCTTCAAATTTATTTTCCTTCAACTTAAGCAGTGCTTAGAAGGCAGCAAGTACACAAGAAACATTTGCTGAATGAATGAAAGGAGGAGGATGGCCAGGTGCAGTGGCTCACACCTGTCATCCCAGCACTTTGGGAGGCCTTGGCAGGAGGATCACTTGAGCCCAGGAATTTGAGGGTACAGTGAACTAGGATCCCCGCCACTGCTCTCCAAAAGAAAGAAAGAAAAGGGAGGGAGGGAAAGAAGAAGAAAAGAAAAGAACAAGGAGGGAGTGAAGGAAGGATAGAAGGAAAGGTGGAAGGATGGACAGCAGCTCTTATCATCAGAAGAGTAGGAAAGTTGTAACTTGAGACAAAAACTGGCTGAAATTCTGACTATGGGTAGAGTCTCCATGTGGGCTCTGGTCCTCGTCCTGACTTAGCACTTGTGTGACCTTAGCAAGCCCTTGAACCTGTCCTTGCCTCAGTTTTTCACCTATGCAGTGGGACTATAGCAACCCCTGTTGTGAGAATTACATGATCAGATATAAAAGTTCAGCACAGTGCCTTGCTTATGGCGAAAGCTCAATGAATTCTAGCCACATAAATGTCAACTTCGATGTAGGTGCAGTTTGCTAAATAATTCATGTCAAGGTTGTATAACTACTCCAAACAGAGGTATCATTTCTTCTTACCCGATACAGGCTGACTTGGGGGTTCCCTGTGTCTGCAGACTAACACGCCGTACCTAAAGAGATGCCTCTTCACCTTTTTGATAGGGGAAGGCTGGTGGCAAGGAGCTTTGTGAAATTAAGTCAAAGTTCTGATTGCCTCTCTCCAGAAGTGGCCTATCATTCTTGGGGTTCATAGCTCCCTGAAGCCCACCCTTGGGGTTGGGGCCCCCTGCTCTGCCCACCGCTCACGGGCTGTAGTGAAAGAACGCAGGCAGCATTCGCAGAGGTGGCTGGGAGGAGCGAGCTGGGTTTCTCTCCTTCAGGGGGTCTGCGGAAACCACAGGTGAGAGAGCTGGAGAAAAGCCCATGGGGCTGGGTGTGCTGAGCCCGGTAGAGTCCCCTCCCCTGCTAGGGCCGAGCTGGGCCCGCTCAGAGCCCCAGTGCTCACTCACGGTGCGTAAACAGTGCCACTGGGGCGTCACAGGCGGCTGGCGTGTGAGATCCCTGTCCAGCCAGTGCCCTCACTCCAGTTTTCTGTGAGTGTTGTCTTCTGATGCCATTGCTTTAGGGTGGCAAGTGGGCACACCACCACGGGTGGTGCATTCCTCGGAATCCCCACCCTGGCAAAGCAGGGCGAGAGTGCAGCCCGCCTTCCATCCCCGTCACCCTCCTGGGCATACCTATTTCCGCCCACTCTCGGGGGTTAGCATCAGCACCAAGAACGAACTCTGTCTGGGAGCAAGAGTGGCAGCCCCCAGATGACCTGGGGTGACTGGGAAATGCCAGGGGCAGAGAGCCCTTCCTCCATGGGAAGGACGAGGCCAAGGGGAGGGCCTGGGGCCTCGGGGAAGGACTTGGCCTCGGGGAAGGAAGGTTGGTTTCCTACGGTAGAGGGAGGGCCCCGGCCCGGGTCTTCTTTCCCCTCATAGGGCAATGGCCAGGGGTCTGGGACTCACAGTGGGATTTCAGGGCTAAGAACCCGGTGGCAATTCAGGCAGATAGATTCCTGACCTCTTGGGATCTTTGGAACCGGATGTGACACTGGAAGGCGAGACTGTCGCTCTTAGACCCCTACCCTGCTAGCTCCTGTCTTCACGTGGCCTGGCACACCTGCCTCCCACCTGTGAGTGCCTGCAGTGGTTTGAGAGCAGGAAGGAGAGTCCCTGAGCAGTCGCCATGCCCCTTTGAGGTGATGGGCGCCAAGCATCAGCCAGGCCAAGTACCCAGACAGAAGAGCAGGCTGGGAGGCACAGGCAGACGCGGCCTCCTGAACTTGTGCTGGGGGGCAGGGGAGTGACAGTGGCAACTTCATGTTCTACCCTGTCTGTTGGGGCAGGGACAGGTTGAGCCCTGCTGGTTGCACCACAGCACTGTGGGGTGGGGGATCCCCTCCCAAGGAGTGGCCAGCTCAGGCCCCAACAGGCCCGGTGGGGGCGGTGCTGGGTGGCAGTCTCCACCACAGCGGGCGCACCCAGGCTTGGGCTGGGCTGGGCGGGCCGGTTCCTTCTCCCGGTGAGAGTTGCAGCCTCAGCAGCAGGTTAGCAGGAGGCCGCTGAACCTGCGGGGACAGCCCAGAAGGGGGTCGTCAGGGATGGGCATCTAAGACAGTTCGGTTGTTAACTGGGCGTGGTAGCATGCACCTGTGGTCCCAGCTGCTCAGGAGGCTGAGCTGAGATGATCGCTTGAGCTTGGTTCAGGGCTGGCCCGGGCAACATCTCGACAGACCCTGCCTCTTAAAAAAAAAAAATTAGGGCCGGGCGCGGTGGCTCACGCCTGTAATCCTAGCACTCTGGGAGGCCGAGGCGGGTGGATCGCTTAAGGTCGGGAGTTCGAGACCAGCCTGAGCAAGAGCGAGACCCCATCTCTACTAAAAATTGAAAGAAATTAATTGGCCAGCTAAAAATATATAGAAAAAAAATTAGCCGGGCGTGGTGGCGCATGCCTATAGTCCCAGCTACTCGGGAGGCTGAGGCAGGAGGATCACTTGAGCCCAGGAGTTTGAGGTTGCTGTGAGCTAGGCTGACGCCACGGCACTCTAGCCCAGGCAACAGAGTGAGACTCTGTCTCAAAAAA